>JAQFVV010003050.1:0-15258 GCA_028023455.1 Epiperipatus broadwayi | reverse complement strand
AACAGCTGAGAAGAATTTATGTCCTAGAAATGTAACATTAGTTATATACTTTATATCTATCGTTTGGGCATAAATACTCTCTAGAGTATGTTCTTCTCTGCCTAAGAGACCGGTAAAAAGAAATGCACATATTCGAACTCAGTTCATATATATATATATATATATATATATATATATATATATATATATATATATATATATATATATATATATATATATATATATAGAAAATAAGAACTAAAGAGCACTTTAAGCTGTTGTTAAAAAGAGTTCTGAATTTAAATAAAAATTGCACAGTAGATGTAACAATGTTTCAGCATCTGTTTCTTTCTGAAACATATTAATTTGTGCATTTATGTTTTTAACTTTAATGACTATAATACTAAAATATTGCGGTTTGGAGGGACATAACAACAAAAAAAAATAAAGAAGCTATGTGAATATACAAATACAATCATGACTTAATTAACAGGTAGGCAACAAATGTTAAGGTCACAGAATTGTGGGAAGATTAGCTTTTTATAGTTTTAGTTGACAAAGACTACAGGATAGTCGAAAGCTCTCCTCAAGTGGAAATTTTTTCTTCAAATGGTACTAGTACATATAATACACTCCACCGCTTCATGGTGCTATTTTTCACTCAATGCACATTAATATAGATGTTCAAGGACCAATGATATGGTAAAATATACAGTAAATTTTAGACATTTATTTACAATCTTTTTTTTTTTTTTTAAAAAATTTCTATTCATTATTTTTGATATAAGATATTTTTTAATACATTTCAAATATAGTCTTGATTTTATTTTTTTTTACTAAAGACTAAAACATTTCATTTTTAATAAAAAGGCACTTTGTTTTTAGAAGGTGAAGGGGGATGGTTTGCTTTTTAATTATCATCTTTTTATTTTTTTTTTTGGGGGGGTATACAATTTTTTAACATTTGTGCTTCTGAAATTTTTTTCATTATCATTAGTTGGTGGAAGGGGTTCATTTGCTTTTTAATAAACAAACACTTTGTTTTTCGATGATTGTGAGGACTTGGTTTCCTTTTTAATTATCATCTTTTTGCTTTATTTGGTATACATTTTTTTTTTAACATTTATGCTACTGAAAAGTTTTTATTTTTTTTTATTTTTAGATGGTGGAAAGAAGATTGGTTTGCTTTTTAATTATTGACTTCTTTGATTTTTTTTTAACATTTATGCTTATTTTAATGCTTTTTAAGAAAGCCTTAAATAGTTCATTTTTAACAAACTTAAAGTTTCATTTTCAATGGAGAATGGGTTTAGTTTTATTTTCAATTATGTAAATAACAACAATAATTTTCCATGAAATAATTTGGACATTTATTGAATAAAAAATCAACCAAACTTTTTACAAGTTATAAAAGTTTTGGCATAAAAACAACAAAATTGTGGCCAGCAATTCACTGACCTTCAATGACTTTTTTACACTTTCTGTCACCATTTTATTACATTAAGTCATATAAAATATTATCCCACTGTTAAATTAAATTATAAAATATAAATAAATACATAAATAAAAAAATATAAATTTTACCACTCTTCAGGAGATGACACATTCAATATTAAAATTTTATCAGAATCTCCAGTTGAAAATGTTCTTTTTCTTAATCTTAACATTTTTCTTCATTTGTTTGGTTTCTTTGTGAGTCTATTCTAAAATTTTGATACTCTAGAATAAATTCATGGAAATTTAGGAAATATTAAGTTTTCAACTTTCTAACTGCTTTATATTTTAAGTTATTTTTGGTCATATTTCTTCATTTCTCTAAAGACTTGGATATTTCCTGAAAGAGGAATTTTTTAATTGAAATATGTGCAGGCATAACTTTAACTACGGTTAAACACATTTCCAAATTATAATTCAAATGTCACCACATCAGTCTTTGCATAAATAATTAATTCAACTATATTGCATCCAGAGTAAATGATACACTCATAGTCAATTGAACCACTATGCAACAACATGATCATTTTACAATCTTTTATTTTTATTCATTATGTGGCTGCTAAATATAAATCAAATTTGGAGTTTTTGTGAGCAGCTAATAATGACTATTGAACATAAGTAGGTTAAAATGCAGGTGAGAGCACAAACTTTTTAATAAAATTCTAATACCCTTTATTTAATCTGTCCATTGTTTTAAATAAAATAAATCGTATCTATTACCTCTGTAATTAGTACTCTTTAGTTAATTTTAATTTTATTATTATGGTTTTGACGATAATATTAAGAAAGATATGTTTCTTTAAAGAAATACATTTAATTATCATCATCATCATCCATCATCATCATCACCTCATCCCCATCACTCTTCATCATCATTATTAATATTATTATTATTATTCATTATTAATATTATTATTATTAATATTATTATTATTATTATTATATTATTATTATTAAACATTATTATTTCCATTTATATATGAACTCATTAACAATCTTTATAAAGATTATGAGCTTTTAAGAAGAATAAAGGTCATTCAAATCGATACTGAAATTATACCAGGAATAGGTTTTTCCTTCTATTAATATATTTTCAAATTAGTCTCAGCATTTTTTAAATAGGATACTCAATACAAAAAATGTTCTATCTATGCTACTTTTTTATTACATATCAATCTTACTACTGATTTTCCACAGTAATAAATATTTAATTATTTTTCTAGAGGTTTGATTTATATTTATCTTTGTCATTACAGCTGACACCCTTCTAAAAACCTTTACTTTAAACTTTTTCTTACTCTACAATGCATGATGCACATACTTGTTCTACACATAAATAGTTAATCAGTTGGATTTTTAATTTTTTGCCTTCTATTTTATCATAAATTTCACTTTCTAAATTTTCCACTTCGTCAGAAACAATTTTATTTTTCCAACCCTTACTTCGTTTATATTTTTCTTGCGTCTCTTGAGCCTTTACTTCTCACTTTATTATAACTGTTTAATATTTGGAAAAAAAATTAAGCCTTGTTTCTTTTTTATTTAATTTGTTTCTACTACATCAGTGAAAGATTATATTTCTATATTTTCAACCTTTCAACGATTGTTGTTATTTCTGAAGTAAATTTTTCTAACACTATAATTTTCTGTTTTTAACCCCTATGTAACAATTATATTTTGATTTTTTGCTCAGTTTCCTTATGATTTATCATTCTCACTATAGTTTTATGGTTATCAAGTTATTCTATCAAATATTTTGTTTATTTCCTATTTTTCGAATTTTTACTTTGGTTTTCACATTTTATGGCCATCTCTTTAATTTGATTTTCAAGTTTTTCAAACTTTAATGAGTGTCTCCATGGCCATCTCATTCATTTTATTTTCAAGTTTTTCAAATTTTTGATTGTTTTCTTCATCATTGCAATAACCTCATCTTTACTTGAGACATGTATTCTGTCTTAACTTTGTTCTCACTGAAAATGTTTTAGTTTATTTTCATGATTATAGTCATAAAAAATCAAGTTTTAAAAAAGAGTTAGTTTGTTTTATTTCTATATTAAATTATAATATCTATCTACTATATGTATTTCTTTAATAATAATTTTAAAAATTATATTTATTTGACCTTATTGTTAAATTTATTGGCACATTCATTAACCATTTCACTTGATAGACATATGTAATATTATTCGCTGATTATTTCATTACTGACATTTTATTAATTTGACCAAATTATATGTGCATTTAATTTATATTATTTTTTATATTTTCTCTTAACATTACAATTCAACAACTATTATGATATTTAATTCAATCATTATTTTAACAGTTAGCCTCTCCTCTGTTCACAGATTTTTCACCAAATTATTACTCTCTATTTATTATTTTATCATAAATAATCAGAATAACAATAGATTACAATTTCTTTTTAGCTAACTTCAAGTCCAGATAATGACAAAATAATGTATTATGCCCTATGGTGATTGCCAATTCATATCAATACTACTATTTTGACCAAAGTTGTGCACAAATTATATTGTTCCTATGGATTTGAAAAGGGATGTTTAGTAAGAAAATATAACTTTTGAGATTTTACACTTTTATTCAAATAATGGAATTTAATCAAGATAATAAGAAAATATAATTTAATTTTGTCAGGAGTAGCTATATTTATAAAAAAAATATAATAAAACTGCAGTCATCTTTCCATACCATTAAATAATTTCTAATTAACTTGAGGAAAATTAGATACTCTCTATATTAAGAATTAGGGTTAAAACCAGAGTGCCACCCAGTAGTGGGAAACTTAATACGAAGCTATTCGACATTATCATCATAATTAAATAATAGGTAAACTAATTTGGTAAAGTATAATCTCTTATCTCATAAACTATTATAAAATTAATTTATTTTATTTAAATAGTAATAATTTATGTGGAGAATGACAGTAGGCTATATTAAAAAATAATAAAATACAAAAAATATTATGTGATAATATTCAATGAAGAGAACAAACAGGTGTTACTGACTTCATAGAAAAAATTAAAAGACTGAAGTGGAGATGGGCTGGACATATTGCTAGAAGAGATGATAATAGATAGACAATTGGAATTTTAAACTGGATTCCAAAAGATTGTAAAAGATCCAGAAAAAACCACATGTGAGATGGATGGATGAAATAAGAAAGTGTGCAGGAGTGGTGTGGAGAAAAAAAGCTAAAGATAGGAAAATATGGTTTGAACTTGGAGATACCTTCTTCCTGCAGACGATTGTTAATGGTTGTTGATGATGAATATTCAATGATTATACTGCCCTATTATTTAAATAAACTTAATGTTATATATTAATATAAATAAAAATAGTAAAAAATATTTCATTAAATTATAAAAAATATATAAATATCATTACTATAACTTTCACCATTCTTCATGTGATTGCATTTTCAATATTAAAAGTTTTATCAGCATCTGCTGTTGAAACTTCTCATTTCTATTAAGCTCAACATTTTTCTTTATTTTCTTTGTTTTTTATGTTATGAAGACCATTTCAATATTTAAGACTTTATAGAAACCATTATTAAAAATTTAGAAAAAACAAAGTTTATATTTTGTTTAGGTGCTTTATATTTTAAATAATTTTGGACACATTACTTCACAACACTAAAGACTCAGATATATCATGAGAGAGGACTTTCATTTAACATGAATATGGGAAAGCATACTTTTAAAATAGGTTAAACACAATTCTAAAATCGCAGTTCAAGTTTGATCATATTTTAAACTTTAAATAAATAATTAATCCAGAATACATTGTATTCAGAATAAATGGTAAACATTGTGGAATTACTCAGCATGCATGATTAAGATGCATTTTACAATATTTATTCGTAATTTGGCTGTTGTATTTACAAGTAGCTATTGATGACTGTTAAACCAATGACAGGCTGAAGACACAGATCAGAGCACATGCTTTTCAATAAAATTTTGAATACACTTTTTATTTAAACTGTCCATTGTTTTTTTTAAATGTATTTATTACTTTTCTAATCGTTTTTGTTAATTTAAATAATTATAATAAAATTATTTGTTACAATACAAAAAAATATTTTATATAATCTTGACATTTTTAACAAAACAAAACATGAAACATTTTTAACATGATATTTTACTTAAAACATTGAATAATTGAATTTTAATCTTTGAATATGGATGTTAAATTTAGAAACAATACAAGCATCTTTCAAATCAATAAAGTAAAATAAATATTTGTCATTTTTAAAACTTACTTATCTATCCTTTTTTAATCACCTTCATTATAAAAACTGTTATTTTAAAAGTAACCAGCATTTAACTCTTTTTGAGGTCAAATATGAATTATGCTTTGTATCTCTAACAGTATTAAAAATGGCTATATGAGATTAAAGATTAATTTCTTTTGCTATAGCTAACTTATGGCACATTCCCAAATCTTCTATAGCAATGCATTAATGTTTATAGTTAATTAAATTCACACAAAATAAACATTCCCAAGTGAATGGCCAACTTTCCATAAATTGTCAATATGAATACAATTACACTGTTTATTCAACACTTTATCTGTACTATTTATAAAATATGGTACCTCTTTTTTTTTTTCAAATCATTTTCCAAATGCAAGAAAAAACACTAACAAAGCAGAATTCTCCACTACAATTGAAAGTAGAGGATGTATTCAATATGGATCAATTCTATCTATAAGTCATAAGTTTTTTGTTTAAAGTTATTCTTGTTTTAAAAGAAAAAATATATGCAAATATTCGAGTGATAAAATAAAAAAATGTAAAGTTATTTGTAAATGATTTGTTGAAAATTGGTTATAATGAAAATGTTAATATTAATATTATTAAAAAATGCAAAAAAAGTAAACAATATAATAAAACTAAAGAGAATATCAAAATGAAATTGATTGCAATACTATTTGTATTAGATGAGCAAGTTAAGTTTATGAGGATAATTTAAAATTGTTTGTGTCAAAATGTATTTTCTCAGCAAATAATACAAATAGATTAATTATTAATTCTAAAAGCTAAAATTCAAGTTTTAATCCAAATTATATTATATATAAATTAATACGTAAATGTGGCTTACAATATATCACTGAATCTAAAGGTACATTAGAAAAGAGAATAAAAGAATATATGCTTTTAAAAGAATTCAAAAAGAGAGACATTTAGTAAAATATAAATAATAAAGATTAATCAACTATTATATTTGATTATAATAAAACTTGTAAATATATTTTTCAATTTAATTATAAATATAAAATTGTACAATTTCACAAAATCATCAAAATGTTAATGAATTGGCAATCGTCAAATATTAAAATAACATAATTTTAGTACAACTGAATATATATATATATATATATATATATATATATATATATATATATATATATATATATATATATATATATATATATATATATATATATATATGTTGTGCAGTTTTATTAGCTCAGTCTATTCTAAAATAAAATTTTGGTGTATAATTTTAAATTTTACAAATCCAATAATATTTACTTATTAAAAGAAGACAGTCATGACGGATTAGATTATAGGATTTAAACTCGGTTTTAGCTAACGGAAATTTATAAATGATCTTAACTCAAGATATACATAGATAATAACCAAAGAGTCGTATATATGCAAATGGATGGACAAGTAATATCATTTAGTATTTAAAACCATTGAAGTTTAACTTGTAATTTTGTAAACAGAATGCGTCACAGATGCTAATAATTATTGTTTGTGCCATTTGATTTTAAAAATAGAAATTATTTATCTTCAAATCTTGCTGTATTCAAAAGTAAATAAATAAGGTTTAATTTTACAAAATACTGATTTAAAATTAAAACAGTAAATTCAATATTTATTTAAATTCTAAAAAATATTGTATTTTAATATTTTTTTAAGAAAAACGGAAAATTGGTCATTTTAAAATAATAAACTAAAAAACTTGGAAAGTAAGTCTATGTTGTTATAAACAAAAAAAAAAGGTGGGAAATATTAGCCAATTAAAGAGTTTCAAACGATCTTGGAATATGAAATTCAAGAGGGGGGTGTGAAGCTTCTGGATCGTAAAGGATAAGTAACTAAGTTTTTTTTTGGATTGGTGATATTGTTTTTTTTTTTTTTAAATTGGATTAAAAATTCCTAAAATCTTATTATTTGCAACTCTGCATCAATATATATGGATAATTATAAGCTCTGTTGTTAAAATAATGGAATAAATTAATCGTTTTTCTACTGGGCAAGTCAATAATCGGAATTCCCAAAAATCTCTTGAAAATTAATAAATGTTGAAGAAATAATCAGAGATGAATAATCAACGAATATATTCATTGAAAAGTAATAATAATTGTGCCATAGGGAAAATGAACTGCAATAATACACAAAAGGAAATAAATAAACACCGTAAATATCCAGTAAGGATAGATAAAAGAATAGTAAATCTCTTGGAGAACAGTTAAGTATATATATTTCAAATTCAATGGAACTAGATTAGTAACAAATGAACAGTGTTCATTATTATTCTGGATATATATAAAATCTTAATTACAATGTGAGATAGAATTATTTATTTGGAGCCAAAAATGTTGCACGACACATTTTTAATTAAAATTATAAGTGTGCCTTTTACTATAGAGAGAAATATATATCATCTAAAGTGAATAATGCAAGCCACAAATAAATTTTTATTGCTAAACAAAGAACAGAACGAAGGATCATTGTTGCAGTAACTCAAAAACCTCGCGCGAATCTTAGGTTAAGCAGAATCTTCAAAAAAAAAAAAAAAAATAAGGAAAAATAAAAACG
The DNA here is from genome assembly GCA_028023455.1 of Epiperipatus broadwayi. Lineage (NCBI taxonomy): Eukaryota > Metazoa > Onychophora > Udeonychophora > Euonychophora > Peripatidae > Epiperipatus > Epiperipatus broadwayi. The sequence continues at coordinate 6,926 of JAQFVV010003050.1, read as the reverse complement.
TTATGATAAGTTTACGGAGTGTGGAACAACTAGAAGATTTAATATTGTTCTTATATTTTAGTTGAGAGTTAAAAAATAATTTCTTTGTAATGTTGGCATTTATATTTTTAATCTAGGATTTGTTAGTATAATGGGGGGGGGGTAAATTATTTAATAAGGAATTAATTCAAGTGTTGTTATATTAATAGTTATTTAATAATTCGGTTAAGTTTAAAGATTATGAATCCTTTTAGTAAACAAATATACTCGATATTTTAGTATGAAAGGGTATTTAAAATGATATATACATATTCCAAAGAGCAGATTATATTTACATGTACAAATGGATAAACTAAAAAAACAATGATTTTGTTCTTATGTGAAAGATAAAAGTAGTAATTTTGTTTACTAACCAACCTCCAGAGTTATAACCCTATGTTCTCATTTATTTTTTTGTATTGTTACTTAATCATCAAGTACTACTATTATGTAGAGGTTGAACTAACGAACCATGAATGGAAAAAAAAATGATTGTTTAATAAACTTAATATGTGATATATAGTTCCAATACATAGGGATAAATATCTCAACATATAATGGGAAATCATTAGTTTTGTTTAATAATAATACTCCAAAGATTAATTTTCTGTTGTTATTATAATATATGTGTATTATTTTGTTATAAGTTATTTTAAATTCGATATTAATTGTAATGTTTATTATCATTTGTAATGAATATTATTAAAATTATTGTTTTAAAAGTTTTATCAAATTCTAATTGCTGCATTTCTTTTCTGGGCTCATTTTCACCACATCACCTAACTCAAAATGTACAGTCAAAATTAAAATGAAAAGTCAATTCAATTTAAAACAAATCTAACAGTTTAATAAACATAAATCTCTCAGTAAAGATTCTTATTTGTTACATGCTGCCTTGATCCCATAGGTCATTGATGACATTGCCAATTATTAAAGTGTATTAATAAAAAATTAAATGATACATTAGTTATTAGTGAAAGTATTAGTGCTAATCACAGTTTAGTTAATAATATTTTAATATTCAGTATTAAAGAACATACATATAAAACTTGACTATGAATTTAAATTATAAACCTTTCTTAATTTGTACACTATCCATGGAAATCTGTAAAATCCCTCTTGATATTCCAGAGGTAGTATGAAGAATTAATAAACAAATGCTTTTCCTGAGATCTCCTTATTTTAAAGTTATTCTTGTGATTATGGCCAATCTTAATTATTAAACATAATATGAATCAAAGTTTATCTGTAATTATCTAACAGATTAATTTAATGAGTGATTGAATTAAATCTTAATAGTTATAAATATAAAATAATATATTAGATATTATTGTTAGTCATGAGAGTATGTAGATGCTTAATAAGGAGGAGTATTTGGGTATTCTTTTGCCATTGAACAAGTATTTTGTAATTGTTTAATGTTAAGGGGATGTGATCTGTTTATGGGTAAATGAGCCTCACATTAATTATATTTAAAATACATCTTATTTTAGAAATATTTACTCATGTCAAAGTAACTTGGTATAAATACTAATATTATCTAAATTCAATTGTTATAGTTAAAGAAAATGGCCGGGATATAATAAGTTTGTTAATAGAACCTAACCAGAATCCAAGTAGGGCCTAATATAAGGGACTTGGAAACTCTGCTTGGGGTCGTACCACCTATAGACAGGCCACAATATATATATATATATATATATATATATATATATATATATATATATATATATATATATATATATATATATATATATATATATATATATATATATATATATATATATATATATATATATACACACACATAACCCAATTTCATTATTAAAGCATAAAAATAATGTCATTAAGCAAATAAATAAATAATAACACAGATATAGCAAAAAATCTGAAATGAGATCATGTTTCTGGATGAAGAAAACAATAGATCTAAGAGTCCCTTTTCTAGGGCCATTTTAGAAAAAATAAGATGAAGTCCGGTGCAGCCTAGGTGTACTAGGATCACCAATACTTGTAGATCTTTTTATAAGTTAAATGTTCCTGGGAGGGTTAACTATCCACAGGACAGGGAACAAAGAAAGTCTATAGGTTAAAACTCATCACAAACCCCAGACTAGAAGCATGTAATATTTAATAATATGAGCCGTTTGTCAGTAATGCAGTATGAAAAATATGTCTCTAATGACATGTCATGTCATTGACTACTTTAAAATACATGATCCTCACTCCATTGCTATAATTTAGGCAAGTTATGCTATACTAAATTATATATATATATATATATATATATATATATATATATATATATATATATATATATATATATATATATATATATATATATATATAAAATTACAGTTTGTTACCAGACATGGGTCAACATAAATATATTTGTTTTATAAAAGGTATTTTATGCTGGGCATAATAATGTTTTTTTTTTTTACCTTTTTGGAGAAGCAATACTCTATTTATATTATAAATATGTGCGGAAACATATTGCTGTAACTAAAAGACATGAATAAAATTTAAATATAGTGTACAGTTGCAAATACATGATATGATATATTTTTGAATGAAAAAAAGTGTTAAATCACAGAATCAGGGATCAGAATTATTTATGCAAGAAAGTTTTATTCTCTTTCAGGCACTGCTTAGTCTAGTTCTTACAAAACATTTTATTGTCCGTTTGAATGACCATTCCTTTTGCAAGTGACTTTTGCTTATATATATATATACACACGTTTTTTTTAAAAAAAAGGTTAAGATAATTTTCTTGACATTTGTCTCTTATTCTTAAGTAAAATGGTATTGTTTCTAATATTGGATATTTTTAAAATGTTATGAAAATGAATTAATTTTCTTAATGGATAATAATATTAATAACAATAATGCAACTAATACATTTATAAAATGTAATTTTAGATATTTATGTAGTTTAAATGTTATAAAAAAATAAAAATATCTTACAGGACATTTTCAAAATTTAATATAATACATATATAACATTAATGTAAATTACAGTCATATCTTTACAATAAACACACTTTTTGAAGTTTTAAAATAGAAAATAGTTGTTGTTGTTTTTTTAAAAAAAAGAATACGAAGAAAGATACTTCATAAACAATGATAGAATCATAATATAAAAGAGTTATGCATAAGATATAAACAAATACATATAAATTGATAAAATTTAAAAATTCCAGTTAAAATTTTCAGTCGTTTAATAACGTGAAAATTCAATATATCTAATTGTTTTGTCTAGTTAATGTATAAAGCCTTTTTATCTTAATTAAACAAATATAAACATTAGTTAGACGTAAATAATTATATTTGAATGTTTTGATTTGATTAGTTATTACGAGGTGAAATATTTTTTATATATTTGGAAGTAAGAATAATAAACTAATTAAAAATTATATCTCAATTATGAAATTAAAGAATGATTTTCCGGAAAAAAGTAAATTTTATAGTATTAGAATGGGGGATTGAATAAAACAATCTATTGATTATTTCTCGGAAGTTCATAAAATATACTCACATTGAAAATAAAAAAGCAGGACTACAACTCATGGTGTACTGTGTTTCAAAGACAATATTAAATACATAATACTAATTAATGCGAACCAAAAGTAAATAAACAATTGAACGAAGATAGCTGTAGAACGTCAGAGTTTGACATACATGCAGGATTAATACTTTTAGATTTTAATGCTCACATGTTCATAATTATAACTTTATATTTCTTATTGCATTGTCAAATGTATATCATATTAATGCCATTAATGTTCTTTATTAATTTTTACAATGCTATTTAAATGAAAGATGGAAATTGATTATTAAATTAAATAATATTAATAATAATAATGTTTTTTAAAGTATGTAGAAAATTGGACATATCAGAGTTTATAAGAATTAATAGTTATAGGAAAGTGATGAAAACAAAATCAAGTTTATAGAAGAATTAGAAAGAGGATATTAAAAGCATTTTTTAATAATAATTACAATATAAAACAAATGTTATATAGAGGTATTTTAAATATTGAATGAATACTTAAAAGAAAAATAACTAAGGATGAAGATTTTTTTAGAGAATTAAATAGGTTAAAAACTATATTAATAAATATAAATACAGAGAATAGATATAATAAAAACATAATGAGATTAAAAGAAGAAAATGAACTAAAGAAGAAAAAGAATATTTATAAGAATAATATATATATATATATATATATATATATATATATATATATATATATATATATATATATATATATATATATATATATATATATATATATATATATATATATATATATATAGAATTAATAGAAAAAAAAGTTAATTATAAATAAAACGATTAAATATGTACCATATGGATATAATAGTAAAAATGATATAATAAATTATAAAATAGTAAAAAAAAAAAAAAATAGCACATAAGTATGCAGAAGAGAATTACAAAATCCATTATTATCAGAATATAGATAGTCTTAAAATTATTAGTAATAAATTCAAATATGGATGGAAGCATTTAATAATGAAATAGCCAATAGGATTTATAGAATAAAGAAGAAACATAAAAATAAAGAAATGAATAAGAATAATGATCTTGTTAAAATAAAAAAATATTAAAGAAACAAAGAATAAATATGAGGATATTTTTTTTTTTTTCAAAGTCAGATAAAGTGAATAATTTTAAAATGTAAAATAATAAAAAAATAATAATATAAAAAAAATGAATAATATGTTAAAAGATAATATATTTGGGAGATTTGGAAAGGATGATACTAAATTATTATATGTAAGAATATATACAATAGTAAGATACTTTTATAAAATAGGCATAATTTATTGTAATACATTTGATTATTTAGGATGAAAGATTGTATAGCAGCTAAAATATATGGAACACCTCATTTTTTTAAAGAAGGTAAACAATTAAGACCAGTTACTAATGGTAGTCATTCATATTAGGATAACATATCTAAATGGTTGTCAAATAAGTTATTATAGAAATATATTAATACTAACCTATAAATCATTCATAAAAGTAATAAAGCTTTAATAAGTGAATTTTAAAATGAAATAAATAAATATATTAATTATAATTTAACAATGATTAAATCAGATGTTGTATCAATGTATACAAATATTAATGTGGAGAAAGCAATAGATATAATATTTAACCCTTTCAAACTCTGCATTTTCTGATGTTTTTTTTTTCAAACATATCAATATAAATTATATGATAAAATGATTTTTACTTGTAGGAAAATAATAAATTTGACTTCATTTGATAGATATTTTTGTTTACTACTGAAATAAATTTTAAATGTTCACATTTGGTTTCTGTAAATACTTAAAAAATGAGATCATAAAAAAACAAAGAGTTAACTTAAATATTAAACTTAAATAAAAAAACAAAGAGTTTAGGTATCATTATTCCTACAAAGATTATTTTCAGTTTATAAAATCAATTAAATATATCTTAATTCTTATTATTTTTAAACGTATGAATGAATAATTATTTATTTCTCTTATATCTAACAAATTATGTTTAAATGTTTAAAATTTTTGAATATTTTTGCAAATTATGATAGTTTCATACAAGTAAAAATAGATTGCTGACTTCAAAATAAGGCTTTAAATTGCTTCAGGCCATGCTAATATTTTATGCAAATATAATGTTATATTTTTGAAAATAAAATATTTCAAGTCAAAAAAAGTTTTTAATAATATATATTTCTAGATATCTAGTAAATAGAGTGTAAATTATTAAAAATATCTAAAACCATAATAAATTAACAAATAAACAAGTTTTTGTTCATTGGAACTATTTACTCTAAACAATGTCATGAAATGTGGAACATTTACAGCCTTGGCAACAGACAATTGCTGAATATGTCAGAGCAGATCTTATGTCTATTGTAATAGTGGAAATTTTGAATTTCCCACCTTCTAACACAAAAATTTTAGCTAAAATTTATTATAGTAAAATATACAGTTTTACATGAATTTTAACATATAATATTTACAAAAAACTCACTGAGGAGAAATTTGTCCAAAAGTCAAATATTTGATGTCCTACTTAATCAAAAGGTTAATAGATATAAAAAAGGATAATAATAAAGAAAGAAATAAATCTATAAAACAACTAAAGAAAATTATAGAAATATATTGTAAAAAATAACATTTCAATCTAATAACTTGTTTTATAAACAGAAAGCCGGTTTCATAATCAGAGGAGCAGATATTGAGTAATATTAATAAGGAAGGTTTGGAGAAGTTAATGTTAGTAAAGAATAATGCCTTAATCTTTCTTAAAAGGTAAGTAGATATTTATTTATATATATTTAATAAATAAAACACAAAGAGTGATAGATTTATTCATAAAGGATATGAATAATCTGGATATACATATTAAATTTACTATAGACAAAAGAAGAGAATAATATATTGACATGTTTTGTTATATAGCTAATTAAGTTAAATGAAGAAAGGAAACATAGGATTGAAACATCAGTTGATAAACGAAAATATATAGATAATAATAAAACTAATTGGCACTCAAATTCAAATATAATATAAAAAATAAATACAATATATTCTACAACTAATAGAGCTGTAATTTATTGTTAATGTAAATATGATTATGTTATCCAAATAGTTTAATAAAGAAGAATTTATAAATAATGATTATCCAAGTAAATTTATAAATGATAATATTAGGTTAAGCCCTGGTTCACATCTCATGAATTATTATATTTTCTGACCAATTCATCCTCTGGTGAATTTTTTCATAAGTATTATATGTTAAAATGAATATATTATTGTATATTTTATTATATAATTATATTTCTAAAAAAATTACACTACTAGGTGGAAAATTCAAAATTACCACTCTTACG
>JAQFVV010003049.1:0-15267 GCA_028023455.1 Epiperipatus broadwayi | reverse complement strand
ATGCTCTCAAACTTTGTGAGATTACTTCAAGAAAATATTATGATAAGTGAGAAAATATTACGATGGTCTAAAAACTTGATTTTTTTTGGAAAGTTTATGATTATATTTGTATTATAATTGTGTAATAATTATTAAAAATCAAAAATAAATATTATTACGTTTATTTTTTACAAGAAATGTTTTATTTTTAAATATAAAAAAATATTTTCTTTGGAATATTGTTACTATAGAGATTATGGTAACAGGAAACACACCTGTCTAGAAATGGGTCATATAGCAGATTGTTATAATATTTAATGATATCATAAAAATTATGAAAATAATTAAAAATTTTAAGCCATAAATTGATAGATTTGATAGTTATTAAAAATAATTTGTTCAGATTTTTAAAACAAACATCAAACAAAGAATATTTCATTTATTTTGCAAATTGAATCATCTCTACCTAAAATTTGATTCTGTGTTGTTGTTTTATTTTGATTAAAATTTAATTTTTAAAATAATTCTGAAAATCAAATGTGATTTTTAAAAATTTATTTAATTTTTAAACAAAATATCTATTGAAAAAGATCAAATTTATTATATTCGATAAATAATAATGGGTTAATATCAAAATAAAAGTTGAAAGTTTAAATCTAGTGAGAACAAAGAAATCTGTCTGACTGTTAATGAAAACATGAGAGAGTTCAACAAAACTTCTATAGAATAAGTTTATGTTTTGATCAAATCTAGAATTATTTTGAATAATACATGGTCTTAGATTATTGTGGTTAATTGACTGTCATGGCAGCCATATTAGATTTTTGAAAAATTGGTTTAAGACATAATTTTTAAAATAACGTCAATTAGCATTATCAAAAACTCATATAATTTATGTTATCAGAAACATAAAAATACCAAGAAATGTAATAGAGCTAATATATATATATATAAAATCATTACACAATTGAAACAATAATACCAAAAAATAAGATTTTAACATTTTTTAGAATTATTATTTTTATGTTTAATTCAAAATTTCTAAATTTTGATGAATTTTATTTTATTTTTTTGTTAAGAGATAATAAACACTTGAAGCACCATACATGGTAAACATTCCATGTATCATCTATATAAATCCTTATAAAATTAAACATTTTCTTTTATTCCATCTGGTGAGAGTTTTTGAAAATACTCAACTTTTCACTTCCATATAAAATCTTTACTTTATATAAAAAGTCAATATATTGGACTTAACTTCTTTTTAATTTTATAAATGAATAACATTCTAAAAAATCCTGTTGACCATTTTAAATATTTAAAGATTGACTCATAAATAAGAACAGTAGGCCATAAATGTCACCAACTACATTTGTCAAATACTGTTTTAAAAATGAATAGATTCCTTCTTATTCTAAGTTTGTTTTTAAATATAAACAATGAATGTGGATTTATTATAAATCTACATAATTCTGCTTTAAAATCTGATATTTGCTTTATTATTATCACAATGTTTGAAAAGATTGTAACACTGTGGCATTTCTGACAGATAATGATGGCACCCATGCTGTGGTTTTCCTTCTTTATATTATAATCAAGTTTATTAACTTCTATTATTAAAAATAAAAGATAAATAAATAAGCTGAAAGTGTACATGTGTATTTTTTTTGTTTTAAATAATAATCAACCAATACATGTCTAAAAATAATCAAAAATATTTTATAAGCAAGTACAAATTCATATTTATTTTATTCCAAAAAATTTTGCATTAAAACTAGACCAGAAAGAAGTGAACATCTATAAGTATTTTTTCTATCATAAACAATAGATAAAAGACAACTGATCTTATGTTCATAAGATAATGACCTCTTCATATTTTTTCAATTAAAAAATCAATGAGAGCTGTATGATAGCAGTTATATTATACCAAAAAGGCCTACAGTATCATTTATAATAATGTTAATACAGCATTTTTAAGCAGCAGAACTACCATACTTTTGGAAGTAAACAAACCATGTTTTCTAATGAATCTGAAAGTTATCAAGTTAAATTCAATAAACAAAGTGTCATGTTATCATCTAACTGCAAAATAGATGGAAATAGAATGACTTACTCTGTGGTTTGGATTTATTTATTAGGGAAGCCAGAATAGACAATGACATTTGTAAAAATTAACATCAAAAATGCGCCATTAAATTTGAATATTATATATTTAATATGAATTGTGCATTTACATGGTTATTAATATGAATACTTAGACATTCTGCCTTATGAATATTATTTAAAATCAATTTGATTCAGGCTGTAGAAACATTTTTGCAGATTTGATGCTGAACTTGCAAGTGTTATCTCTAGTATAGGGAATTTGAACTCAGATTTTCAAGCACCCTTCAACTATCCATACTATCTCATACAACTGATATACATGACCACACACATGTAGAAAAGATAAATAATCACCAATATATGTATTTTGTACTAAACTAGAACTCATCAGTTAGTCCATATCTCCCACACATATATGTAATCAGTGTTCAGTTTATATTAAGATAGCAAATCTTTATAATTTAATGGACAGGCTTCAATCTACTACAACCTCCAACTTTTCAGCCATCCATATCATTGAAAATCTGACAGTGAAAACCCAAATCCCATGTTGATGCCAATATTATTGCCATTATATTGATTCCCTAATAAATAATTCAAGCCACAGCCATTAAAGCATCATAAGGTCATCCTTTTTTATACTTACAAAATCTGTTAAAACACTAACAAATTTTTCCATATAATAGTGCCAGATGCAAGGCTCTGTTGATGAAAGCCATAAGCTAAAAACTAATTTGGGTATATTAGATGGAAAGATTCTGAATAGGGATTACAATGCACAACTTTCTAGTTATCTATTGATTACTAGAACATGCACTGGGTATCTTTGCTATTGTTTTAACTCAGACCATGGATAAAATTGTTTCATTTTAATTTGCTATGCAGTTGGATGATTATTTGGAAACTTCATTAATAAAATTTAACATAGATGATACTCTGTTTATTGTTGCTTAAAATATTACATATTAAATTGATGTCATTTAATTCCAGTATTACTTATATAATATTTATAGTATAAGTACAAGCTTATTAAATTAAGTCAATTGATGTATGACTTGATTTCCTTGCAATTATACATACAAATATATATATACACACACATACATTTCATTTCACAGCAATCTTAAAACCATACTCCATGCTCTCATAAGTCATAGATATTAGACTGACTTTTTTCACTGTATATTGCAACTGTTCAAGATGTATAACCCACACGAAAATCACCTAAGGGAAAATGCACGTGCGTTTAACATTCTGACATCACAGAATAACAATTTCTTCTTTTACAGCCCTCTAAAATCAGATAGACACATGAGACTCTTATCCTATTCTAATTAAATTATTGATTGCAAAATAATGACAAATTGCTAAAAATAATGAGACATTACAATTTATTTATGTACATAGTAAAGATCCACACTTACAATATCATAACCGGACTGTCATCTTACAAGACAAGTGCATAGAATTATTTATTTATGAATTCTATTCCGAATTTTATTTATTAGTTTTATGAATTTTATACATATTGCATGCTGAGTAATACATTCTTATATGATTCTGATTACAAGTAATTATTATCACAGCTTTAAGACTTAACGATTTGGAAAATTAAGAATGTGCTAATACTAGAGACAAAGATAGACCATTCCAGGAACTCGTTAAATAATTGACTTCTGTAATTATCTTTAGGCATTAATTACAGGTAAGTAATCAAAATAATACAGAAAATGTAAGATACAGGAAATACCATTTGTATTACATTAATCTATGGATCACTAACAAATACATGTACCAGATATACACAAATGATTGGAATAAGCTTCTACCACGTACTATGTTCAGAGTAAATATACAATTATAAGAATGACTGGCAGATGCATACTTATCACATCAAGTCATGTATAAAAACAAGGCAAATAATAGACATTAGGAATTTCTGTCAACCACATACTATTGCACTAAATAAAATAATGAATATAAGAAGCCAGCAATCACAAATGGTATTACAATCATCTAAAATAAATAAAGTAAACAAATGTGTCACATCCTGAGACAAAGATATACTAAATTAAAGCAGTTAACTTCAGCTAATTCTCTAAATTATCCTTTCTCGAACCTGAGCCTGGAGTGACGGTTTGTTTAAAACTGAGAACTATTCATATACAATCAGTGATAATCTTAATCTAATCTATAAATGCAGCCAGATTTAACTCCATTCAGGATTTGTTAAATCACAGGTTTATAATGATATTTATACTTTGAATGAAGTGGAAATGATGGATTTAATTGAAATTAATAGGCTTGGCCAGAGATTATTATGATAAATTTTAATTGCTTTATACAAAATTATCTTCAATTAAAATTGTGGCATGATAAAGAGAACAAAATAACAATCTCTTGCCATACCTGCTTATAAACAGATTGAACATACAATTACTGAATCAAATATTTTGCATTAGAGTGGAGATAAATAATAGTATTGCTAGCGATTTATAATATTCTTTTAAAGTTCATAACTATTTCTTTTAGCAGTAAAAGTTCAAGTTTGTTCTTTATATATTAGTATATTTAAATGGACTTAATCTGTTGAACCATAGCTATGATGCTGATAGATTTTGATCATTGTTCAAAATTCATGCGTATATATGGTGATAGTTTATTTTTTGCTTGATGGCTGATATCTCCCTGGAGCTTTGGACATTTGAAGTTTTTGCACATACAGCATACATGTAATGGACATGATGTTCAAGATGTTTCTCCATTTCTTTTCTGGACTCGGGAATGGACTATGACTTGCACTTGACTAATTAGTCAGAGTGAAGCAGATGGCAGCTTCTCTATTCCTGCTGGCGTTAAAATCAAAATAGATGAATAAACTCAGTAACTGAATAAAATATACTGGATTACTTAAAGCAGATAGCAGAACAAAATCAGAAGAATAATAAACCGGGTTAGAATTCTTATTTACATCTTTTTGACCTGGCTTAGGATCCATCAGTAATTGTTTGAATCCTCAATCTATTGGTTGTAGATAATGGCTGATCTTTATTTTGGTTGTAGTTTGAATTGCCAATCATACCATTTACAAATTTTTATTTTTGAAAGGGATTAATAAAATAAGAGCCTAAATTATGTCAGATATTTATCTTCATACTTAATTAATCTGTTTACAAGCATTTTAATTACTTTTTCTAAGAATTTCATTTCCACTTTGTAATTATTAATAAAAAATAAAAAAAAACATTTTGTTTTAGCATAGTTTTAAAATAAATTTATAATTAATTGTACCATATACATTCATCTGTATATATAAATTATGTATATAATTTTTTTTATTAAAATTGTTTAAAACATTTTTTTTTTAAATTCATTCGAATTTTTTAAATTACGGACATGAAGCCTATATAAATATCACTTCAATGTATATTAAACAAGGGCAGAAATAGATAAATCCTCTAAAAAGTTATCAAACCTACCTTCTCTTTTGTCAGGAAAAACATTAAGAATAAAGCTGCCCCATTTATATTTAAAATCTCCATTCTTAATAAGGTTAGATTTTTAATAAATGATGAAGTTAGTAGTGGAAATTACACTTGAAACCAATGTAAACATGGTATTTATACATTTAAAATTATAACCAATTAAACAAACAATAGAGACAAAATATTATTTTTTAAAACTTTTTATGATTAATTAAACTGACAATAAATATGCAAATCTACTTCCTCTTCTACTTTATTAAGAATAAATCAGCACTATTTATTTTTAATATATGTATATAATAAGTGTAGTAATGCTCAAGGCTAAATTGGCTTGTAAGTAGTTATTAAAAACCAGTCAACAAACAACAATTTCAAATTGTTGTCAAGGCAACCTCTTTTTAACAATAAAGGTGAAATCCCACATTTATTTTTAAAAAGTGGTTGCCTTGATAACAGTTTGAAATTGTTGTTTGTTATTGATATTGGAATTGATATTGATATTGTTGACTGTTTTTTAATGATATATATATAGTTGTGGAAAAAACTACTCTTCACACATTTGCTATAAAATTGACACACACTCTTTCATTAATAAATGTTTTACAATCATAGGTGGATGTTTTTAAAACTTTTATCGATGGGAGAATGCTGGTCAATTTTATAATACATGTGTCAAGATTAATTTCCTTTCACAATATTTCATATGAGTATAAATTGCTATATTACTAATTATTATTATATATGTGTGAATATTGAAACATGTCTATATAATAATCTACATAAACTTACAGATACAATCTAACAAGACAACAAGTAATTAAATCTGGTAATGCGAGCTTAAATTATTGATTTAGGAATAACAGTAGTAATTGTCAGATCCCATATTAAATCAAAAGAGGAAACTGTTTTAGCTTATTATTTTAGTAATATATATTAAGACTATAACCTTAAGACTATGCACCTAGATGCAACAGTAGAGAGCTCTATAATTCTTAACACAAGATTAACGACTTTAAAAGACAAGAGCAGGTAAGAGAGTTATAGCATAGACAAATACTTTATACTGAAAATGCTTGAATTATAACAATAACTCTGAAATATAACATGAACTCTGAATTTTCACAAGATGATTGCCAAGATATGTGTGTATTTTAATTTAAAGATTTTTATAAACTTATAAATCTAACATAGAAATATAACATTTTTTCCCACCTATAATGTAGTGTTAGGAATCAACCAATTAAACCTGGCAATACAAGCTAAAACCATATTCCTAGTAATATAGCAACAATATTTTTTAAAATCATGTTAAGAAAAAAGTTAAACATGAATCAAACATTACTAGAAAAAAGTGATTATGTCATAGTATAGTGCTTTCATGTTCTACTTTACCAACATCTATACTGAAGCAAAACTTTCCATACAGTAGCGCCCTATAGTAAGCATAAAAAATGGTGAGCATGTGTTGTTTGATGTTTTAAAGATCTACACACTTTGATTAGAAAATTTAGAAATCCATACAGGATTAAAGATTATGTAAATTATATTGACATATATAATACATATCAACATATTCTAATTCAGAAAGTGCTTCATCACTTTTTATGGTCACTTTCAGATAATAAGGCATTTTACAATATAGTATATATATTCTCTGGAAAATTAGTTCCAGAAAAATTAACATATCATAAAAACGGTTACTCATTTCAGTGAAGTTTTTTTTTTTGTCAATAAATCAGTTTTTTAATGATTTGCAACAACCTGATCTTTTTATCTTTGAACAATAGAAATTCTCCCTCAATAATTTATAAGTTTCTTATGCCGGGTTTTCTAAAAGTATCATCAAATAAAAATATGATATAGTCACATATACACACTACATTTGCTTTTAATGATAAAATGCTTGACATTTATTATATGGTTTGGAAGATGAAATATTTGACTGAAACTCCAAATATATAACAGTATACATTATATATATGCACACACAGTGTAAAATAAAAATGAATATACAAATGTTAAAATATATACAAAGACAACTATATATAAAGACTACTATATCTAATTTTGGCTGCAGAAATGAGTTTGCTATTAACTGAAATGAGACTCTTTGATTCCTCTTGGAGGCCTTAAAGGAACTGAGTAGGGCACATTTGCCATTGCAGCTGTTATTAATATATGATTATTCATATAGTATATATACATGGATGGACTGCTCACCAACACACATTAGCCAGTGTGGTGAGTTTATTGGCTTTTTACCTCTGAGTTTAAGATCAAGAAGCACCATGGTCTTTCTTCTCAGTTGCCTGATAAGGCAGAATAAATGTAGGTGTAAATGATAAATATTTTTCCAATAGATATATATACAATCATGACAGACAAAAATAAATTATGGTCCTTATTGCCAGGAGGGTGTAAAGTTACCAACCAAGGCAGTGGTTGGTGGCCGAAGGCAGAGGGTGCTAGGAATCTGCTGATTGTGTACCCAGGCTGCCATTTGATGATGATTTTTTATTTAGGTACTTACAACTGCAGATAACTTTCAAATGAAGGAAGATTTCAAGAGTTAGTAGAAGAACTGTCTTATATTAAATGGGACATTAATGGACTTTGTGAAGTTATAAGAAAAGGTGAAGAGACAATTGATTTAAAAAATGGATATGTACTCTATTATAAAGGCACAAATATTGGAAATACAAGTGGAATAGGATTCATTATAAATAAAAAGCGGAAGAACAACATTGTGGAGATTGGTGGTATATTAGACAGAATGGTAAGATTAGTTATACAACTTAATAGCAGATACCAAATGCAAATAATTCAGGTTTATGCCCAACAAGCCCGCATAGTGATGAAGTAGTAAAAGATTTTTATATGGATGTACAAAAGGCTCTTGATCAGAGTAAACAACATTTTAAAATTGTTGTTGAAGACTTTAATGCTGCAATTGGTAAATAAAGGAATGGTGAGAATGATTTAGGTAATTTTGGTTATGGTAAGATAAATGAGAGAGGACACAGACTTGTGGAATTTGCAGAAAAAGAAAAACTTTGTATTATGAATTCTTTTTTTGAGAAAAATGTTAAAAGAAAATGGACATGGAAGCATCTAAATGAGTGAACAACAGAATTGGATTATATTTTGACTAACAGACAATACATATTTCAAGATTGTAATGTTCTTAATAAATTTAACACAGGAAGTGATCACCGATTAGTAAGATTTAAGATACATGTTAATGCAAAACTAGAGAGACAAAAATTATTAAGAAAAACAATATTTACAGTTGATTTTCCTAATTTTCAGAAACATTCTAATGAATTTAAATTAGAACTTACAAATCAGTTTCAAGTATTAGTAGATTTTGAACATGATTCAGATTTGAATGACATTAATAGGAAAATAAGCAATACACTTTTAAAAACTGCAACAAACATAATTGGTAGAAAAAAGCAGCAATTGACTAGTAAAATTTCTACTGAGACTAGAGAATTTATGAAGAAAAGAAGGAATATGAGGATATACAACAATGATGCATTAAAAAAAATTGAATATCTCGAATTTTGTAAAATGGTACGGAAAAGAATTGAAAATGATATAAGAAAGTATAATTGTTAATTAGAAAGAAAAGCTGTAGAAGAGAATAAAAGTCTAAAGAGTGTAAAACAACATTTTGGTATTGGTAGGAAATTTATATCTGCAATAAGAAAAAAAGATGGCATTATTACTAAAAAGAGAGATGACATCATAAAATGTTTAGAAGACTTCTATCAAGAATTATATAGTAATAAAGAACAAGTGCCTCCTATACCTATTATATCTTCTGAATTGCCCAGAATTTTGAATGAGGAAGTGAGACATGCAGTTAAATTTATGAAGAAAGGGAAGGCTCCAGGTAATGATGGAATTATAATTGATATACTAAAAGAAGCAGATGAAGAAATATAATTTTTTTTAGCAAAGTTATATTCCAAATGTCTAAATGATAAAGATGTACCAAATGATTGGAAGAATGCAGTATTAATATTAATATTTAAAAAAGGTGATAAAGAAGATATTAGAAATTACAGACCTATCAGTCTTTTATCAGTTTTATACAGAATTTTTACTAAAATAATTACAACTCGTCTACAGAGAACACTGGACTTCCACCAACCAAGAGAACAAGCTGGATTTAAAAGTGGTTTTAGTACAATAAATCATATCCAGGTATTGAGAGAAGTTATAGAAAGGGCAAATGAATATGAGTTGCCATTATGCTTTGGATTTGTAGATTATGAAAAGGCATTTGATTTTATAAAAAGTTCTTCAGTGATTAAAGCATTGGGTCATCAAGATAAAGATCCAAGATGTTGTCATATTTTGAAGAATATTTATAAAAATGGGTAATGATACTAGATAAGTCAACATTGAGAAGGGTGTATGATAGGGTGACTTCATATCTCCAAAACTTTTTACAGCAGTGCTGCAAGAAGTATTTTGTGGATTAAAATGGGAAACTAAAGAAGCGAAAGTAAGCTCTATATGTAACATTGTTTAAGTCATTTAGATTTTGCAGATGATGTAGTTGTTTTTGCAACTAATGCTTTAGAGTTGCAATAAATGTTGCAAGAGTTATCAGATGAAAGTAGGACTAAAAATAAATGTTAGAAAGACTAAAGTAATGTTCAATAAATTTTCTCAAAATATGAAAATAAAGATTGATTACGATGAATTAAAAGAAGTTAACAGTTACAAAAACCATGGTCAAATTATTAATACAGATTGAAACATAATGGATGAAATTAATCATAGAATTAAACTTGATTGGAGTGCTTTTGGTAGAAATAACTTGATATTGAAGGAAATATGCCTATGTGTTTCAAAAGGAAGGTTTTTTATAAAGGTGTTTTACCAGTTCTTACTTATGGATATGAGACTTGAACACTTAATAGAAGAGCAATACAGAGATTTCAGACCACTCAAAGAAGTATGGAGAGATGCATGTTAGGAGTGACAAGAAGAAATCAAAAACACAATATATGGGTAAGAGAACAAACAGATGTTATTGACCTCATTGAAAAAATTAAAAAGACTGAAGTGAAGTTGGGCTGGACATATTGCTAGAAGAGATGATAATAGATAGACAATTGAAATCTTAAACTGGATTCTAAGAAATTGTAAAAGACCCAGAAAGAGACCATATGTAAGATTGATGGATAAAATAAGAAAATGCGCAGGGGTGATGTGGAAAAGAGAAGCTAAAGATTAGAGAAGATTTATTAAGCTTGGAGAGATTTTCATTCTGCAGTGGATTCATAATGGTTGATGATGATAATACCTAATTTATGATAGTAATAATTACAAAAAATGTTTTAAATCCATTTTAAATATGCATGCATATATATATATTATCGAAATTATTTTTAATTTGATGTATCTAAAAATTTTATATACTGCAAATTTATATATATGTTTGTGTGTACATATTTGCTGTAAATAGAGATATTCTCTGCTGTGAAATAAACTTAATAAAAGATTTAACATTAAACAATGTTATACATCTGGGTCTTTTTTATGCAGTAGATAGATTCTGCAAAAAACCCACATAAAAGAAATTGCACAAAACTAGACTTAACTTACATTAAAAAATGTGGGATATGTTCCATAATTTTCAAAAATTGCATAAAGGGAAAGCAATAAGGTAAAATTACTTTGAAATTTGCATAAAAAAATAAGGAAATAAAGTATGACTAATAAAAAATTTCAAATATTTGAAAAAAATTGATACAAGACAAACTTCTTTTATTAATTATTTAATTTTATTCAAAACAATATGTTTTTATGTGTAATTTATTTTACATTTTTTCATACTTATTTTAATCATTATTGCTATTTGACAATATGCGGGTATGTTTGTGAACTGATAAGAAATCAGATTCATCACAAGAGGAAATACAATTAGTGCCAACTTCAATCTCATGCTGTGTTTAATAAGGTGCATCAACTGAAAATTTCCATTCATGGCTTCAAGTCACTCTAAAACTGTCAATTTTTGCATTATCGTAGTGAATTTACAGTCTTTTTAAAGCTTAAAACATACTGTAAAGTGCTGATTTGTTGTTGCTCATTTTGAACCAAAGGTAGCACTTGAAAACAATTTTGACAGCTCCAAGTTCTTTGTTTTGATATTCAAAATGAAAATGTATATTTTAGAGTATTTTTTTTCATATTTTTACATATTATAAATTATTTTGATAAAATATGCTGAAAATATAATTATTTTAGAAAAATACTTAAGATTTTAGTAAAAATTCTTTACACGAACATAAATTGGGAAAGAAATTAATGGCATACGCAGCATTTTTTAATAGGTTACGAATGTTCTTTATAGGTTCTCTGCTATAGCATATTTTTATAATTATAAATAGAAATTTATTTTTGAAAAAACTTTCATTCACTTTCATAATCTGGCAAATTATTAACTTGCTTTTTACAAATGAATCTAATATCAAGAGATGAATATATTTTTCCTGCTGATTCTGTAATTGAACAAATCAAAAGTTTAAAACTTTAATTCACTTGGCCAATAAAAAAATTTTCTGTCTAAAAGTTAATGGTTTTGTATCAACAATGTAATTGTTAATTAAGCTTTGAGACAATGATTTTACTAATTGTTTATGAAGATCGCGATATCCAGACATACAACTATTTAGCTCTCATTGGAATTTATGAGCTCATTCATAATTTGTGTCATTAACAAGAAAATGATTGTCCAATTGATTAGAAAGTTGAAGACTTTCTCAAATCATTTTTGCTGTGAAATACACAGGTTCCACTTCTGTTTCATTATCTTTTTTTAAATTTTCTACAGTATCTAAATTTATTGCCAAACCTTTTTACAGCAGGCATTTAAAGTATGTAAAATATAATGTGTGAATATAAAATGGGGAAATCCTGATTTTAAGTGAAATATGAACTTCTTTATCGCATAAAAAGATATTAAGAAGAAACATGAATTGCATAACTTCAAAATTGCATTTAAAAAATCCACACAAAAGGAAACCTGGATGTATTTTAAAAATATACCTTGGTACCAATTTTTCTGTCTATATTTATCTATGTTACTATTATCCAGAAACTTTGCTAGTAATTTATATCTTTAAATTTAGAAGAGTTTGAAATAAATTCGAGAAAAAGTTAAAGAATATACTATTACATATATGTAATATTTATTGGATTTATTTACCTTAAAAGCTTTTATTTTCTTGCATAGAAAAACAAATAAAAAAATAAAATGCTTTTAAATAGACTTAACACACTCTCTAACATTTCCTTCAAAGAGAAATAATAAAACCGGAGGCTTTACTCAGAAGGCTTGCTAATTGCCAAGTGATGAAGTGTTGAATGGTTTTTCAATCGTATTTCATTCTCTAGATAAAAATAGTTAGATATCCATTTGCCAACCAAAATTAGTTGGTAGGTGGGCCAGTTAAGAATAACTAATAAAATGCCCCACTAAAAAACTGTTATAAATACTGTGTATTAGATTATTATAAATATGAATAAGATCCGTAAATACTAAAGCAGTCATAAATGTAAATATACTGATAATTTAAGAAGTATTTTAATTTAAAAAAAAAAAAAGTTTAGATATTTTAATAAATATTATTCGATTTTTAAAAATTATCCTGTATACTCAATTTATACAATTGCAAACGTTATTGTTAATGCCTTATAGGTTGGTCACATTAATTAGATAAAACTACGGTTTGTAATTTAATGCAGTGGTAGAATAGTGGTTGATTTGATCATCTTATTTTCGGTTGTTAAAAAAAATTCCAATCTGATTGGAACCTGAAAAACTTATCTTCAATTTTATTAGACTTAAATTCAAATTCACATAATAGTTCTCCAGAATCCATTATTTTACCATTGCACTAAACTACTCAGACAATGGAATATTTATCTATATAAGTCAATTATTTTATATAGCGCGATATTTATAAACTGTAATATTTAAACAGCATTAAACTGTTGCACATGCACTTTGGATTTTAACTATAAAATGAATGAACACTAACACTTCAAACCCATGATAAAGTCTTTGGAAAAGATAGAATTGCCATTCTATCTTCTCCAAAGACTTTATCGTGTGTTTGAAGTATTAGTATTCATTCATTTTATAGTTAATATTTATCTATGTATAGTACAATTTAAAATCAATTACTTTTAATACAGTATGACATTATCCATCTACAAGAAACACTTTGAAATCATAAAACCTATATCAGGAGTGATTACTTCCCATATATAATGCAACTGCAATTAATAATTTAACTTGTCACTTCTACTGATCAATTCTCATATCCTTGTAGCAATTAAGTATTGATTTTTTTTAATGACTAAGAAATTACTTTTAACAGTTCAAGTGTTATAACGACTTTCTTTTTTCTTCTTTATATTCATAATTCTAGAGAAGCAATACTTAATGTTTTCTTAATAGAGTTTTTTTTTTAAAAAACAAAATTTTTTCTCAGTAGAATATAGACTTCCCACACGTTTGTATTGAAATATTGATATTAAGCCAATAAACACCACATGATCACCATACATATAGAGAGTTTTGCCTGTTTAATATTGATATTATAGACAGATAAAATCTTTTAAATAACAATTCATAAAAAAAAAGCCTAAATAAATGAAAAATGCATTTTTAGTAAGATTAATGATGTCATATTTCCTATAAGTAGATATTTAATCAAGGGTAGCAACAGATTTAAATCCCAGGTAAGTAATAATTTTAAGGCAGTCTTGGACCTCATTTCATGTTTAAACTCTTTTATAGGGCATTGTCTCCACTGGTTTGACTATAGACAGTTTCACATAACTTCAGGCTTTAAATGGGCATATGTTAAATTTAACCCTCCATAATTTTATTTTCCATTTCTTCAAAAATTTTAAAATAATCACAGTTTAACTTAACAGACATTTTTATTAAAATTACCAGTGGTCTATACTCTCCTACACCAAACCTTAACTAGGAATCAATTATATCCAATCAAATGTATTGGCTGAACTTCTCATTTGATATTTTAAACAACAAAATGTTCTTCAATCTTTATTCTCCCAAGCCAGCTGTCAAACTTGAACTAAAAACTAATTACTACAAAACCCTTTTCTTTTTAAAATTATTACTATGTGGTTTAAATCCATTTCACTTTTATTATCCATAAAAAAAATTAATATTCCTATTTTATTTTATAAATAGACATTCTTCAATTTCAATTTATAGATTAGTGTTGGAATTTATATGATTCTATTAACATAAATTCCTTTCTCTTATCTAATTATACCAACAAAATTTTTAACAATGATAATATTAAATAATCCAAATAAAATAAAATATTTTATGTTTGTGATCATAATCAACATTCGCACATGTTTATTAGATTAACATAACTGAAATATTTAAAGATTTTAAATAAATTATTCCTTAATCTTATTGCACTCATATTTTATTTTTTTAATAACCAAAAACAAAAAAACGGTAAATATTACAATGCAGAATGTCTCTGAATTGATAGCTCCATTCTAGCATTATAATACATATATAATCATTAAAAACCAATCAATACTTAGACAATCCCAATGTCAATAACAATCAACAATTTCCAAACTGTTGTCATGGCAACTTTCATTTAACAATAATATA
>JAQFVV010003048.1:0-15277 GCA_028023455.1 Epiperipatus broadwayi | reverse complement strand
TAATTTTAGCAGAGATTAGAAGAAACTAAAAGAACTTTTAACATAAATAGAAAAGCAAGTTAATTTGAACAATAGGATAAATTCCTAGAAAATTGTTTTAAATTTCTAAAAGAAAAAGAGAGAAATTAAAATAAAACGTTTAACCAAATGTGAATCCAGAAGAAGTATACATATAGCCAACATAGAAAATGAGTGAATAATTCGATTTTATTGCATAATATTTTCTTTTTTTAACTGCAAACTGCAATTAATTTACAATTTATACATAAAGAATTAATATAATGTGGTCTAGCTAAAGGAGTTGATTGTTGTTAGTGGGATCACTGATATGCTAACCATGGGAGTTTAATACCTGTAGTATCTATTTTTAAAATGCATAATAGACTATCTTTCACCCAGAGTGGAATATTTGTGCACAGATCAGAAGAAAGCATTGCTAATGCAGAATGGTCTGGAATGGACCATTCAGAAGCAGTGATGAGTAATCCATATTTGCAAGGAAAAAATTGCTTAAAATGTATGAACTGTAATCCATGAAGGACTCTGTCTACTCACAAAATTTGATTTAATTCATTTAATGAAATTGGGTTTGTTACATGTTGGAATTTTTATTTTTAAGAACCTATGTACATATTGATATATATATATATATATATATATATATATATATTATTACTACTACTACTACTATTATTATTATTATTATTATTATTATTATTATTATTATTATTATTATTATTATTATTATTATATACGTTTCAATAAAGGCTTTATTGATCTCAATGGTTTACATAAGTTTACATCTAGAAAATTTGAAATTTAACATACAATGAATATTAGGGTAAACACATATAAATGAATTTAGTGGTTACACTTTGTGGTTAGTGGACTATAACAATATAAAAAATAAAAAAGCAAAAATAATCAGAGTTCTAAAGTTTGAGGAGCTTATTTAGTTTTGTCCGCATGTCACTTTGAATGTTAGTTGTATGATAGTTGTTCTTTGCAGCATTCACAGCATTGATGGTTGTTTTAACAATGACCATGTTGCTGCATATAAGTGGGGGTTGATTATTATTTTATCTCTATTTCGAATGTGTAGCAATTGGTTGCTAAATGTAGCTGGATGTTGTCTGGTGTTATTGCCAATTAAGAAAGTACATCGGGTGCACCAATACACATATAGAACAAATGTGGCTGCCCTAATGCTAGGTATTGATCCCTGAAAAGCAGCTATTATGTGATTAATGATTGTACCCGGTTTTCTGTAGGTGTTACACATCATCTGTTGTGTTTGGTTAAGTGCTACACATTGATAAATAAAGTAGTCCAGTGTCTTTTCTGCTTGATGGCAGAGTCCACAGAAGGGGTCAATAGATATATACATTATTTTATGATAAAGAAAGTGGGTTGTTGGCAAGGCAATGAGATTGATTTTCATGATAAAATCAAAGTATTTGGGCTCTAGAGCCCATTTTTTATATTCCTTGAGTAGTCTCTTGTTGTTAATTCCTAGCATAGGTTGTATAACATTAGTATCTGCTTCTCTGTTTATTAAACCATAAAAATCCCAGTATGAATACTCATGCAAATACTGTTCTGGAATCTTGTCTGTGGTTTTGCATTGGTATATAATGTTGGTGAAAAAGGAACCTTTTGGAGGTGGTCTATCTGTTGGAGTAACTTCTAGCAAGTGGTTAATTTTTGGGTATTTGGCAAGTATTGTGATTATTGAGTTCCTTAACTTCTGTAGATGAAAAATATTGATGTTGTGCAAGCCAAGTCCATTTTTTATTAGGGGTTGGCTAAGTTTTTTTGTGGAAATTGCTACTGTTTTTCTGGCCCAAAGTAGTTTATTATATATGGTTTGAATTTTTGAAATGAACCCCTTTGAGAATGAAATAACCGGTACATACGTACCGGTTATTTTGGTTGTGATAAGCTGGTTAATTAACTGTACTTTGGAATATAGTGAAAGATATGCCTTGGACAAGGAGTTTATAATTTTTGTGGCTTCTTCTTTAAGTTTATTTTGGATATGGCATCTCATTCCTGTAATTCCCATATGAAATGGGAACCCAAGGAAAGAGTTTGATTTTGATTTGTAAATTGATGTACATGGTTTACCAGTGTATAGTGACCAGGCTGTGGTTTTTTCTGGATTAAATGTTAATTCATATTTTTGTGAATATTCTTGTAATATCTTTTGGAGTTGTGGTATTTGTTTTTTTTTGATGTTAGGAATATGGTAACATCATCCATATAGGTGATGCATGTAGTGCACGGTGTTGTGTCTGGTATCTCGATCCCAGTAAATGCATTTTGTATGCTTTTAATAAGGGGATTGATGTAAAATATAAACAATAGTGAACTAAGAGGGAATCCTTGGGATATAGATTTGGTGGGTGTGAAAGATGGTGAGTTTCTTCCATTTAAAGTTATATGGATCTTCTGTTCAGAAGCAGGTTAGCAATTATATATAGATGTGTTCTAGGAATTTCTGTGTCTTTTAGCATTTTTAGAAGTGTGTATATATTGACTGAATCAAATGCAGCTTCTATGTCAAGCTGCACGACAATGGGTCCGTATTTTTTCCACCGCTTTACTGTGGCTAGAATTGCTTTGAAGAATAAGGCTGCTTTTGCTGTTGAAGAGTTTTTCTTTGCATATTGTGCTTCAGAGATAAGTGGCATTATATATGGTTCAATTTCATCTTTAATAATTTTCTCCATAATTTTGATCGGCAAATGTCCCATAGATATTGGTCTGAGGTCTGTAATAGGTGGAATAATTGCTTTCTTTTTATTATAGGGTACTATGGCTATTGGATAGACACCCTCCATGGGTTGAATTTGTTGTGCGAGATGGTTTGCTAACTGACACAAATATTCTGTTGTGAATTTACTTAGATGCTTTAATACAAACAATGGAACTCCAGGACTACCTGGATGGCAAGCATTTCGAATAGTATTTAGTTTTGTTGTGAATAGATTTTTTGTGAATGGGGTTTTTATCTCTGGTGGGCCAAACAGATTATGTGGTATTTTATATGGTTGTCTTTCTTGTAATTTCTCTATAAAATATTCAAAAATTGGCATAATCATATTGTGTCCTGCATATGTTCCACTATTTGTATAAGTGCCAATGGCACTTTTACATCTGGTTGGTTCCCCAGCGCCCATCTTATATAATCTCTTGTCCAAGGGTGTGGCCTGGTTAGGCATACCTTGCTTTTCTTTTTCTTCAGATAGCTTTTGAGGTCTTGACATGCTTTATTGTATGCATGTGTAAGCTTGAATATATACTGCTGGGTGCAGTGTGATGGGTTAATCATGATTATTCTCTGGTGTAACTGATCTGCCAGAGACAAAAGTCTTGATGGTGGAGGTTGTTTTTTTGTTATATGGTTGATGTTAAAGAACAACATTCCCATAAATGCTAGATATTTCTGGACCGGGTTCAAAGTCATATCTTTGATTTTGTTTAGCATTATGTAGGTCTCAGAGAACAGAAATTCAGGGGTTGTTTCTGGGAGTAAAACTCTTATTGTTCTTGTAAGTGGAAAGGGTGATATTTGAATTTGGGCACAGTCAATTGTGACTATTTGAGCTGAATGATCGATAAGTGAAGAGAAGCGATTATTGTGGAAAGAGATGGCATCATCTGGCAAAAAAACTTGGCCACTCATTAGTGGTATGTTTATTCTGTGAAGCCAACATTGGGTAAATTCCTGATATTTTAAATTAAAATCTCCAATTAAGATGGTTGGGTTTGAAGTTGTAGCTAACCTTGAATTAATGTTTGCAATTATGGTATCTATTTTTTTATCCTGTAAAGGCATATATACAAAAACCAGATTTATTGTTATGCTTTTTTGGTTGAAGGTTGCAATTAATAAGTTCATGTCAATGTGAATTATTTTGAACATTGTGAATGGGCAATTTCTAGCAGTTATGAGTCCAGTGCCAGCTGAGGGAGAGGAAAAGTCTCTGGAGCAGGCACAGAAACCTTCCATATTTAAAGGTTTGGCTGGGTCAGTTTAAGATCCAGCATAAATTTTTGTCTCAAGTATACCAAGCAAGTGTGGTTGTATATCCTTGATCCAATATTTTAACTTAATTTTTGAGGTTGGGTTCAAACCCTGACATTGATTATTATTATTATTATTATTATTATTATTATTATTATTATTATTATTATTATTATTAAAAACTTAAAGTTAAAATTAGGTCTGATATTAGAAAGTTGAAGTTTAGATATTATCACAAATTTCTTAGTGATAAAAAAGTTTCTTTGAAATGGAGAACAATAAATTCTTTGATTAAAAAATCTTCTCCTAATTGTATTAATTGTGTAAAATATAATAAAAATTTAATTGAGTTACAGAATAATGAAAAATATTTAGGTGATCAGTTTAATGAGTATTTTGCAAATTTATCATGCATGATGTACCTGAACAGATTTTGTCTTCTTATTCAAGTTTGAATTCTTTTTTATATTCTGATGTTTCTGAATCTCAGTAGTCTGCAGCAATTGATAGTTTAAAAAATGTCAGTTCTTTTGGACTAGATGGCATAACACCTAAGATGCTTAAAAAAATAAGGTTGCATTTTTGCCTGTTTTGGTTCATTTATTTAATTCATCTTTGCAGTCTGGATCATTTCCAGAATGTCTGAAAGTTAATGTTATTACTCCTGTTTATAAAAAGGGTGATTCTATTTTTATGGTTAATTATAGGCCAATTGTCATTATTTATGTTTTTTCTAAAGTATTGGAAATTATTGTTGAGGATCAAATGTTGTCATTTCTGTTTAAAAATAAAATTTTATCTGACAATCAATATGGTTTTCTTCCTGGCAGAAGTACATTAGATGCTTTAAAACAACATGTTCATTATTTAACATCTACATTGGATCAGGAACTTAAAACATTGGCTATTTATCTTGATTTATCTAAAGCATTTGATTCTATTAATCATAATATTTTGATTAAGCATTGCTACTTGTATGGTTTTTGTGGATCTATTGGTAGTTGGTTGGAGAGTTATTTAAATGATAGAAAACAGTTTACTAATATTTATGGTACTGTCAGTGATATGGTCTTCATTAATTCTGGAGTTCCATAAAGTTCAGTAATTGGTCATCTATTGTTTTTAATTTATATTAACGATTTATTTTCATTGAAATTACATTCTAAGATTTTTGGTTTTGCTGATGATATTGCTTTGTCTTGTAATGCTGTTTCTTATAGTCTTCTTGAAAAAATTAGTGCAAGAGGATTTGGACTCGGTAAATGGCTGGCATACAATTCATTGTTGGTCAATTTAGATAACACAAAATGTATTTTTTCTTACAAGCATACTTTTGCTTCTCTTAAGATTAATATTTGCTGTAAGTATATTTTGCATTTTAATAGTATATGTACTTGTGAGAATATTCCTTTGGTAGATAATTATTGTTATTTGGGAATATATATTGACTCCAGATTATCCTGGACAAATCATATTACCTATCTATGTCAATAGTTACATAATTTAAAGTATATATTTTATTATTTAGTTAAATTTCTTTGTAGGTCTGCTCTCATTTTTATTTACATTGCCTGTAATCAGAGTATTTTATCTTATAATAACATTATTTGGAATAATACTTCTCCACATATGTTATCTTCTTTGTGTATTTTGCAAAATTATACTTCACACATTATCTTTGGTAGATCTCATTCCTCTTCTGTTCGAGATATTTATATTGCATTTGATTTATTTGATGTAAATCACTTATATAAGGGGTGGGAAATTGTTTTGGCTTGAGGGCTGCAGAGGTTGGTGGAGGGCTGCATCGAGGGCCGCTTTGTGGAAGCGAAGGTTAGTGGAGGAACACATCTTTTTTTCATGACACAATAAACACACTGCTTTATTTTTTGTATTACCAAAGAAATATGTTTGTCCATTCTTTATTAAACTCATGACATTTGTCACCAATTTTACATTTTTTTGGAGGGTTCATGATTTCACTAAAGTTGCAAATGTACATATTTGCTAATGCAAAGACAAAATTGAAATTAACCAGATCAACTGGAAAAGCACTGCACATCATATCTACACTGTGCATGTATATTGAAGTAGCCATTCTATGGGAAAATGCAAGACAAATCATCAGTTGTGCACAGAAAGGCAATCTCAGTTCAAGGCAAATTTTTCTGATTGTCCTGGCGGGCTGCATAAAAACTGTTAGTGGGCCGCATGTGGCCCTCAGGCCGCTATTTTCCCACCCCTGACATATAAATATAGAGTTATTTTTGATATTCTTTGTGCTAAACTTTTTCTGAATTCGAGAGTTTATGTTCTAAATACTTGTCTTTCTAATAAATTTCAATTACCTTTACCAAAATTTTTTAAGGAATCTAGTAAAAGACAATATGTTTATTCTGGGTCAAAGTTATTTAATAAATTTATATATGAGTGTTCAATTGATCTGAATATTTCTTATGTATCTTTCAAAAAATATTTATGTCAATGGTTGTATAGTATGTATTAATTTTGGCATTTATTTTACTTAATTAATTTTTATTTATTTTCAAAACTATTCTTTTCTATTTTGAGTTTTTGGCTGTATTTTTATTTTATTTTTTATTGAATTTGTTATTTTTATATGTAAATTCCACACACAATATTTTTCTTGTTTGGAGTTTTTAAATAACTGTTTTGTACTTTGTTTTATTTCATAGAATAAATTGAATTGTATTAGTAGTAGTAGTTAGTAGCAGTGGAGGTGGTGGTAGTAGTAGTAGTAAAAATAAATGATATATATTTTTCCATAATATATTTAAAATTATACCTTCCTTAATTAGCTGCATTTCTGTCATTAATTCTTTTGAATACACCATTTTTGGTATTAAATCCATATTTTTTTACTGTAAAATTGGCTTAAGTTTAGATAAAAATAATTGGTAGAGAATTGATTAGTTTAGCAACACATAACTACTTTAACTTAGTAAATTTATAATCCTTCAAAACTTTTGTTTTAAAATAATAATTTTAAGTAGTAAACTAAGCAATACTTTGATGTTAATAAATGATAATAATATTGATAATAAGTAAACAAGTTATTAAGTTATAAGCAAGATAGAAAAATGAGAATATCTACTTTTATACCAAACGAAACTGACAATTGGATTGGCTATTCAATCTTCAACTTATGATCAAATTTACATATCTGTTAAGTTTAGGTTATTAAAATTTAGAAATAAGATCTATGATCATATTAAATATATATATTATTAGAAAATTTAATTCTAAATTATTTCTATAATTTTATTTAAATAAACTAAAAACTTTAAAATAACATTTTAAAAATAATACTTTATTAATTTATCCACTATTTAATTTTAATTTATCTATTTTTAAAATTTAGCTTTACTAACTACATAATTTTCCTAATATTTACTTTTATGATGCACAAATGTTTCAATTTTAAAAACAATTCTAAAAGTAATTTTGAAAATTTCTTTTAGAAACCTTGTAAGCACAAAATATAAGTATTTGCTTATCATATGACTTTTTAAAACCAGACAATGTGTATCAATTTTTATAATTACTGTCTAAAACAGAAATATCTAAACATTTTATTAAAAAATATCACATTAAATATATATATATAATGACACAATTTGGAATAATAAATTTTAAAATTATTTAAACTGTAATAAATTAAATACATTTGTCTACCATAAACTATTATACATTTAATAAATAATTTATAATATAAATATTAAATCTAATTTTTATTTAAAATACATTAGCTTATTCAATTCCCTGAGCCATTATTTTAAAATTAGCTTTTAGCACTTAGTTTAACAGAACTTTTATTATATAATTCCACTATGGTCGTGTTTTCCTAACCATACAAAAATGATATTTAACTTTACCTTATAATTTTAGTATTTAACCTAATCTTTTACATATTTACAACTCTCAACTATATTTTAACAAAGTTTTAAAATTTTTATTAATGTTATATAGCATTTATACTATTTAAATTTACTCTTAATTTAATTTTTTTTAAAATTGGCTTACTAAACTTGTTTGGAGCTAGTAAAAAGAGTACAATATATATATATATATATATATATATATATATATATATATATAGTAAGTTCATCAAATGTGATGGCTTGAAAAATGTGACTCGATAAGTGATTCATAATCTTGTGATAGTAATAAGATATTTCACAATCAAAATATAATTCCTTTTCTTAAGTTGCATAAAGTGAATAATAATTTTGATTTAATTTTTTTATTTAAAATGATGTTTCTCAAAAAATAGTTAATAGTCAAATATAATTAGGATTTTATTTTATTATTTTAGCTTTCTTAGATAAGTAGAATATAAAGCAGGCTCATGATTACTTTAAGTGATCTTTTGGTAAATAAACTTATTAAGAACATTTAAAAAAATATTTTATATTAAATTTAAAATGATGACTGATACTATCATTGATGTATCAGATGAGTATGAAATTAGCAATCTAGATATAGCTAGTACTTTAAAAATGGATATTAGCTGAATTTTAAGTCCAAGATAACTACTAATTCTAAAGAATTAAATAAGGATTTAGAAGAGAAGATATATTTTCTATCCAACAAGGCAGAAGAAACAGAGCTGAGAAACTGACTTGAAGGGAAAAATAATGCTGAATTTGCCCTGAACAACTTGATACAAGAATCAAGAAAATAAGTTAGAATTGAAACTCAAGAGGTAAATAAAGAGCTTGAAAAATCTAGGAAAGAATGTAAAAACTTCCAGAAATAAATATTAAATGCTAATAAAGTTTTGATGAAAAATGTATGGATTTTAAAGTTTAAATGAAATCTTATTTTCAAGCTTTTACTTGGAGATTAAATGAAATTTGAATTACTATTGAAAAACTAAAAAGGAGATATTCTTGATATTAAAGCTTCAGCATTTCAAAAATTAGTATTTAAGTCAAGAACGGGTTGCTAATAAAAATAATGAAAAAGAAATAAGAAATATAAAGTAAGATACAGCTTATTTCAGACCCTGAATTAACAATAATAATATACATTTTAAAGAGTTATGCATAAAATAAAATTATCTGGAGAAATATAATTATTTGAAATCCTTGGAAAGACAAAACATTGCGAATATATTTAGCTTTTTTGTGATTCAAGAGTTAATTATGGTCAAGCAAACATGAAGTATTTAATTTACTGCAATATTAATTTTAAAAATATAACATGTTATCAAGGCACATGAAATATGTAATTAGGTATAGATACAGCCGTTAATTTTTAGACAATATTAATTTTATCTCATATCAAAAGCTGGGTTTTTAGGTAAGTTATAGAAATAATATGATGTTAAAAAATTGTATCCCTTATATAAACTTACCCTATTGTATCAATATCCTATTAAGATAAAATTAAAAAAAGAATATGATGCTAGGATGTAATGTGAAGAATTAAGATCAATTATATATGATAAATTTCATTTGTTATCAATAATTTCCATATTTCTTAAATAGATTGGAGGTTAATTATAGTATTCAAAATCTATATTAAATATTTCTTTTATAAATATCCAGTGAAAATGAACATCCAAATTATAATGCATCTGTCAATGATCTCCATGGTTTTCAAAACTTAACTACACCCGGGTCTCGTTTTATGCGGCAGATAGGTTCATCAGAAAATGCACACAAAAAAAAATCACACAAAAATAAATATAACTTACCTTGAAAAATGAGGGATAGGTGCTGGAGATTTTCAGAATTCATATAAAAGCAAAGCAACAAGGAAAATTACTTTAAAATTCGCATTAAAAAAATAAGCAAATAAAGTATGACTAATAAAAAATTTCAAATATTTGAAAAAAATTAATACAAGACAAAGTTTTTTTACTTTTTTTTTATTGACTACAGTATTTAATTTTACATTTTTCATACATATTTTAATCATTACTACTAGCATTCGTTTGTAAAATGATAAGAAATCAGATTCCATGTGATGTATTGTAACTTCCCCTCTAAAACCAGCAAGAATTTATCAAGCTATTGTTCCCAGAGAAACCTCGTTAGCCACTTTATTTTTATTAAGTGATGTGATGTATAACTAGCACCACTTTCAGTCTTGTGCTGTGTTAACGGTTTTCTGTTTCCTTTATTAAAAAATGAGATAGCAATCAAAACAAAACATTTATACATTATCATTAATAAGATTATTTTCTAGTTTATAAAATCAATAAAATCATTGTTATTTACTTTAAAATCTACGATTATTTATTTCTTGTCATACCTAACAAAATACACTTTAAAAGTTTAAAATTTTTGAATATTTATTGCGATATTTTCATAATATGTAAGTATAAATCTATTATTATTATTATTATTTACTCATTAGTATAAGTAGGTTATTTACACATAGAAGCTTAAGATTATAAATACAGCTTTAGGAACATATTCATGTTAGCTGCTAATGTAATGTTATATTTTTGAAAAAAAAAAAGTATTTCAAGTCAAAATAAGTTATTAATAATTAAAATTTCTTTGATATCTAATATAATATAGTGAAATATGAAGGATATTAAGAAAAACATACGAATCACATAACTTCAAAATCGCATTAAAATAATCTGGATAAAACGAGGCCCAGGTGTATATGTATTTAAGATCTTAAGTATATGGATAGGATCTAACAATGCTACAAGCCCCATGCCTATTATATTATTATAACAAAGCACAATTTGTTCATTTTGGTTGTTCAGTTGAATTTACTTATTATAATGTTATCATAAGTTAGGACAAATTATGTATGTAGATTGTTTAATTTAAGAAATATAGGTATATCTATTTCAATCTTAAGTATTATTCAAGGACTGTATGACTGTAAGGATTTGATACATATCTCTACCTTGGATTAATTCCTATGATTGTTTTACTTTAATATATTCTTCCTTCTTAAATTAATTCTGATAAAATGTATGTATTAATAAAATAAATTAAGTGAATTGTTCTCAAATTGATTGATAAACCAGTTAAAAAAATTAGGGTTAAATTCAATTACATGTTAGTGACCAGCAGCATGACAAATATATGAAAAAATTCTAAAGCACATATATGTGGAAACTTATAAAGTATGAAAAAAGATAGGTGAGAATGTATTCATGATTAATACACCTAGTAAGCTGAAAATAACATACAATGCATAAATCTTAAGACCTATTTATCTTGAGTTGTAATGCTTCGTAAATACAAACATAATAAAAAATAATTGATCAATTTTATCTAAAAATAGCACTGATATTCATAAACATAGTATAAACTTAATATTAGAGATGTTATAATTTTGAATTTTCTTTTTTAAGTTTTTGAATTAAAAGAA
This sequence comes from Epiperipatus broadwayi, assembly GCA_028023455.1. Classification (NCBI taxonomy): domain Eukaryota; kingdom Metazoa; phylum Onychophora; class Udeonychophora; order Euonychophora; family Peripatidae; genus Epiperipatus; species Epiperipatus broadwayi. The sequence goes on along the minus strand of JAQFVV010003048.1, from coordinate 3,879 downwards.
AACATAGTAATAAGTAATTATTTGTTAATAGTTAGAGAACTAAATTAAAGAATAAGTCAAACTATATTAACAGAATTTACTTAAGAATAAAATATTTAATCCTGCTAATGTTATCTGTTGGATTTGTTTAAAATTTGTTGGTACAAAATTACATAGCCGGGCTTGGCTACTTGATGGCATTGTTGCCAGTCAAAAACAGTTACAAATACCATTTCCTGTCCTGACTTATGGCTAAGAAAACAGTTCTGTTTATCTTAGCCCTTTCAGGCTCACTTGATGGGCGTCGTACAGAAATATGCTTATTTTGTACTTTGCGACAGTTTATGTGAATTCAAACATTTCAGTTTGCTACCATATCATCTGATGGTGTGGATTTCAAGTGTTACAATTTTTACATCATAATTTCTACTTAAATCATGCAGTTTAATTGGACTAAGAATTGTTCAACCAGCACCACCCTTCCTTACACAATATAGGGTGCAAACCTTGCCAAGGGGACTTAATAAGACAAATCTTCTGGAGTTAGAAGAGCAAAGTGTAATTTCAACTTGAAATACCATGATACTAATAAAAATGGCCACAGAAAGAATAAATTTATCTGAATTGCCAAACAACAAAGGTTGAGTCTATGGTGTTTCTACAATGTTACTGGGTCCTAAAACAGTCTAAGTGATGTGAGTGTGCACCGACATGAAATTGTATAGGTGCAAACAAATATTTCAGTTTTGCTGTAAAATCAGTCTCCTGCCATCAAAGGTGTTCTATTTGCAATGGCAGTTGATTCAACGTCACAAAAATACCATTGATAACAGCGCTGTGGCTCATTGTTAATAATTAAAAGTGGGTTTTAAAAAAATATTTACTAAAAGTTGCTTTTTTAAAAAGCTATAAGTTGTTTTTAATAATTAAAAGTTGTTTTTTTAAAAAAAGTTAAAAGATGTTTTCGTTTTTATTGTTGAATCAAAAAAAGAGTTAATACAAAGTTCTTTAACAAAGATAAAAGTTGTTATTAAGCATTAAAAGCTGGTTTTAGATATATTAAAAGTTGTTTTGAAGAAATTGAGTAATATAAGTAAAGCAAAAATATATATATATATTTTGCTATATAGTTGAAAGTTTTGACACAATTAAAAGTTGTTTTTTAAAAAAAAATTGAATAAAAAATAAATAAATCCAAAATCCCCCCAAAAAATAATAAGTTGAAGAAAAGAATAATTAAAATTTTGTTTTAAAAAATTAAAATCTGTAATACAAGTAAAGTCTCAAAAAAATTTGCTGTATAATACAAGTAAAGCAAAAAAGGTATTCGCCATAAAGTTAAAAGCAGTTGTTTTGAATAATTAAAAGTTGTTTTTTCAAATCGCAAAATAGAAATAATTAATAGTAAAAGTTGGTTTGAAAAATCAAAAAATAAAAATAATTAATAATTAATAGGAATTAATACTAAAAAGTTGTTTTTAAAAATCTCAAAATCATGGCATCTTAAAAAAATCAAAGCCAGGGAATGTTACATTGTATTGTTTTTGACTGACAACAATGTCATCAAGTGGCCAAGCCTAGCTATGTAGTTAGTAGCAATTTGTTTTTCTTTTACGAGAAAAACCATAATAAAAATCACTATGAGACCTTACATTACTTTAAAAAACTGTTTTAATGTGTCAGTTTTAATTCCGAGGGTGAGCTTGTTTTGTTTGATTTCACATTTATTAAAGTTAAAAAATAAATTTAGATTATTTATGTTTAAGTACAAATAAATTAATCGAATAAATAACAAAATATAATAAAACCATGATCATAAATTAAAAATATTCGTGACAATTATTTTAAGTATGTTATTTATTTACATTTGTATGTAGACCAATAAATATTTGTGATAAATGGGAGTTATTTCATTATAATTAATTGGAAATTTTTTTATATATAAAAATAATTTAAGATATTTTAAAATATATCAAAATAAATATTTATTTATTGCCTTGTAATTCTAAATTGTAATCAAACAGTGTGTGTGACTCTCCATATTTAAAGATAATAAAATACCACATCACATGTAAGGTATTCTAAAGGTGTCATAACAATTTTGTCATAAGTGCAGATATTCTCGAAGAACTTCACTATCAAATAAATTTTTATTTACTTCAAAAATAACATTCAGAAGGTTCAAATATCTTATTTGTCCATAAATTCAAATTTATTAAATGGCTGAATTTTTGAAAAAAATTCTGGATAGAAACCAATAGAGTAAGAGGGGGTATTGCTTGATCCTTTTTTCAGAAATATTGTCAATATATTCACCAAGATTCTATTCATATTTCTGACAAGACTAACAGTTGCCTCATTAATGATTATAAAATAATATGCAAAAAATAAAATCACTCCACTATGAAAATAATAAAATTTACCACTGCTAGAAGAAATCTTTAGGGGAATAACTGCTGACACCTATAAGGATCAACAAAGCATGAACATTTCCAAAAACTATTTGATTTCCATTCCCAAAAAACAAAAAACAATAGATTATTCATGTAAGATTTTAAAAATCCTTTTAATGGAATTTAGCTGCACTTAAAAGAATTTTCTGAATTTCTTATTGGATTTAAGAGGATCAGAACAAAATATTCTATTTTTTTATATTTATTTTAGAATTCCCAAAGAAAATTATATATATCAGGTTAAAAAAAATTTTTTTTTGAACTGAAATAAATATAAACAATGGCAGTATGGTGATTAGTGAGTTATATAGATATTTGTATATTTTATATCTCTTTTAAAACATAATTCAGATCAAAAGGTTATTTAAATTATTGAGGAAATGTTTAATATTTGAATATTTAAATATGGTGTTTTTAGAAACACTTGTATTTTGTTTGATGTTGCTACTTCAGTAGAGTTCATCTGTACCAGTCTTCAAAATAGTATTTTATTTTAGGTCTTCTTAGTATGTTTTTACTTAAAGATATAATTCTCTTTACTGTATTTAATGTTGATATATATATATATATATATATATATATATATATATATATATATATATATATATATATATATATATATATATATATATAATAAATAAAGTTTGATATCTGTATTCGTTTACAATATATGTAATACACAAATCAATATATATATATCAAAAAATACAGTACAATTTATAAAAATTATATTCTTTCAGAAGTATCTTCGACTATACACTTTGTAGTCTTTATCAACTATATAATGTTGAATAATCAAAACGAGACAACCCTTAACAATACCTTAGTTCAATTCAGATTTCCCACAATTCTTGTTATCTTAACATTTGATGACTGAGATTCATTAACATTTGACGATTTCTTGAAATCAACATAGCCTCTTTTATTTTACGTTTATTATGACAACGTTCAATTTGAATAATTCTCATATTTTTATAATCAAATTTAAATCCATATTGACAAGATTTATTATGATCAAATATAACAGATGATGAAGGTTTATTTACATCTGTTCCATATTGATTCTCTTTTTGAATTCTATTATATAAAAGCATATGTTCTTTTATTCCCTTCTCAAAATGTACACTTAGATTCACCAATGTATTGTACGCAGTATCCACATATCAATCTATATATAATAGAATTTTTGATTAAACTTTGAATTTTGAATTTTAGAATTATTAAGCAATCTATTTATGTTATTTGTAGAGAAAAAGCAATATGACACAAACCATTATAAATTTTCCTAATAAACTTGACCTGCTCATCTGATATAAATGGCATTGAAATCCATTTCATTTTGATATTTTTATTTTTAATTTTATTATAGTGTTGATTTCTTTTAAATCCTTTAATAATATTAGCAATTGCATTTTTATAATAACCAATTTTCAACAAGTCATTAACA
>JAQFVV010003047.1:0-15285 GCA_028023455.1 Epiperipatus broadwayi | reverse complement strand
TGAAATGATGAAATGATATATTTAAATTACATATTTATTATTTGACATATGGACATAAAATAGATTGTATAAAAATTATAAAACCCTCAAACTATATTAAAGAACCTAATAAAAAAATATGAAACCAATTACATTAACTACCATAAACATAACTGTATGAATACATATATATGTAATATAAATAAAATGTCCATTAATTAGAACACTATTGTAATCATAATAAAAATAATAAATATAATAATAATAGACTATTATAAAAAGTATTTCAATCTGCAGAAGTACTTTTGGTTAATTTCTTAAACCTGTGCAAACACCATCAACTCAAATCCCATGAATCCTGTATTTTAATGCTAGCAGCTTGTATATTTATTAAATGCATTTTATTTTTATTTATAAAAAATGCTTCCTTAATTTTTTTTTATTATGGTTTCTCTCTTCATGAAGAATTTTCACACTTTCAATATTAAATTTAAATTTATATTTACATGTTTTTTAGCATGAATTGTTATATAAGCATGTAAAAAGTAAGAATAATGGTGATTTAATGACTGATTCAGTTTTCTTTGATCATGAAAAACATGTAAATATAAATTTAAATTTGGTATTGAAAGTGTGCAAATTCTTCATGAAGAGAGAAAACATAATAATAATAAAAATTAAAAAGGCAATTTTTATATATAGAAATAAAATGCCTTTAATAAATAGCAAGTTGCTAACATTAAAATACTTCATGGGATTTGAGTTGATGACATTTGCTTCCAGTTTGTTTTTTGAATTTAATGGCAGTTATAGATATTGAAATTAATATTTTCATGGGAAAAAGATGTTTTTTATAAATTATGATAGATATTTGTCATCATTTAATTTAATTAATAATTAATCAATTTAAAATGAATGAAAAATTATATATTTTTATACAGTATACTTTTGATAAATTTTGTATCATTGTTATAAATCATTTAATTAATAAATTTTACTTAAATATGTTACATTTATAAGTATTTGAATTTTTTTCTCATTATTATTGATTCTAATTAATTTTGTATAAAAAAATAATAGATGTGACCATGTATGCAATGCAAATTAAAGTCTAAAAAATAAGTTACAATCATATTGAAAAAGGTATAAAGTATTTGCCAAAAAAGATTTTCTGTATTATTCTTATAATAAATGTGTAGAATTATTGCTGTTATATAATGATATTTTATATTATTTACTTAAAAATTATATTTAAAAAACCCTCATAATAAATTAAATTTCTTTCCATTTTTGATGATATTAATTTTATATCAATTTTTTTTTTATTTTGGTTTCTCTTTAACTTTTGGTTAGTAATCAGGGACATATTTCATCATGTAAGGCTTAAGTAAGTAAATGATTTGATACTTTTAGACTCTATATTCAAAATTGTAGCAGACAGTAAATTGTGACTCAACTAAGATTTATAACCAGCATGTCTTTATACAAATATATGCAGTAAATAAGTTTGTTATAATGGCAGTAAAAAACATTAATGATAAATTATGTTTTGCAATGCTCATTTAGCTTGATCTCAACAGAAAATTTAAAATTAGATTTGTTTCTTATGGTCAGTTTTGCTAAGTCTTTGGAAAGAGATATATATATATATATATATATATATATATATATATATATATATATATATATATATATATATATATATATATATATATATATATATATATATATTCAATGTCTTCAGGTTCTTTCTCTCTCTTAACAAACATTGGTTCTGAACTAACTAGTTATTGAACTTAAACTAATTAATGATGTTTTTTAACTATTTATATTCTTATAGTTCTCCTATGTAATAATCTATTTTGATGTGAAATTCGGTCATTGGTGATTTCAGATTATACCTGACCTTACCCTATTGCACTTGTACCTTTTCTCAAAAAGCCAATGAATCCATCTTTATTAACTAATATAGGACCCATATGAATAACCCTATTATTAATAAAAATCATTAATTTAAGACCCATATCAGAAACCCCATTATTAATAAAAATCATTGAATCACTTGTTAAGGATAAGATCCAACAGTGGCTGCTCAGTAAAATTTACTTACACCACTTTGCCAACAAGGGATCATCCACCATTGAGGCAGTAAGGAGATTTGCCTTATTGGTGGAGTATATAAGAACCAAAAGACATCAGGATCTATTGTGGTGCAGGTGGACTTGGCAGCATTTGACTCTTTAGTGCCTGCAAAATTATTTTCAATTTGGGAGTGCTATGGGGTACCCAAAGTCTACATCAAAATTATAGCAAATCTGCTGCTAAATAGATCAATATATAGGCTCTTTGGCACAAAGATTTAAACCACATCTATCAATATCCCAGGGTCACCTCTTAGCACCTTGTGTTTCATAGCCTATGTAAACCCTCTATTAACAGCTATTGGGAAACATCTTCCTGGGGTGTTTGTCCCTGTGCTAGAGGAAGAAGTTCATCATATATCATATGTTGATGACATTACAGTCTTCCTTCCCTCACATAAATACTTGCCGGAACTATATAAACTGCTGGATGAATACACTGAAAAATATGGGCTAAAAATAAACTCTGAGAAATCTGCTACCTGGGAGATCCATCAGGCAATAGCAATTCTTTCAAGATTCTTGGGAAAATCTCAAATCTTTCTTGGATTTCCTGTGGTGCTGTCCAGGATAGTTAATGGAAGAGCACTGCCAAACAGCATTCTAGAAAAAACTCAAAAGGTTGCAAGTACTCTCTTTGGGATCTACTTATCACTCCCAGGTAAGGCAGAACTGATTAACATGTTGGTGCTTCTGTGAATTAATTACTTCATGCCACTTCTTAAATCAATCAAGTACTTTCAGAATGCAATAAACTCAGTCTGCACTGGCATTTTGTGGAAGAGTAAAACAGTAACCATCAGTTTAGCCAACATGCTGAGACTGAAAGATTTGAATGGGCTCAGATTGCATGATCTTAATACCTTTTTTATTCAGAAATCCCTATCAATGATTAAGGTGATGAATGCAAGATTGCCAGTGGACTCATTACAGAATGAGATTGAACCTACTTACATGCTGCCATCCATACAAAGTAAGTGGGCCATGGAGCTGCTAGCATATGCCAACAAATTCTTCAAAGTTACAGCATCAATCATTGACAATACTAACATTTACTGGCAAGTTTACAAATACATTCATGCAAACATTACTAAATTAACTACTGAGCTTCATTTATCTACCAGATTACTAATCAGGAAATTAAAATTTTGCTACTTGAAAGTGAAACATATTGACTTTATCATAAAATTTAATTTGAAAGCCTTGCCAACAAATCATTTTTTGGTAAATCATAGAAATTTCTCTAAAATAGAACCACTATGTAGCTTATGTAAAGTAGTGGATAAAACTATTGGACATATTTTTACTTCTTGCCCATTTTTGAGTTCTGCTAGACAAAATATTATAACCAGAGTACTGCCAGCTAACATAAAAATTCTAAGAATCAAGGAGTGGTGTTTTTGCTGTGATTAGAATGGAAATGTTCCTGCTTTATGCCATGTGGCTAACTAGAAATTATTTTGTTTTTAAGCATTGAAGTAAGAAACCATGAGAGATATGTAAAAAAATTTATTTGAAAGACTATGTTCAGGGATCACTTGTTAACACCGGAAAAGCTCTTCAGAGACACTTGGGGATAACTAGGCCACTGAATGAAGAGCCTATCCTCAGGCACGCTAATTAAATATTAATTTAAGGTAAAAAAAAATAAATGGTCCAATTAGATGGAGAATGACAAAGGATCACTGCCAATCAAAATATGGACTGCATAATAATCACTGGGTAAGTCACTAAATGAAGAGTCGGTTGTTCTGATATAAAACTAGTTACATAATAATCATAGATTAAGTTTGAACGATGAGCTTCTTCCTCTGATCATGAAATTAATTTGTCATAATAATAACTAATGTATCAAACGGGTATATTTTTTAAATTGGAAAATTATTTACTAATGATTGTTATTATAAGTGTAACAAATCTAAACAAATGTATACCAACAAGATTTATATTGTAATTGTACGTATATTTTCCTTAATAAAAAAAAAATGATGCGGATTTTTTTTCAAATAATATATTAATTTGCTTTCCAATGGTCTATTTTTATTCTGGTCAGACTTTTTAAAACGACTTATTTTTAATGAACAATGTTATACAGGAAAGGAAAAAATAATTTAAATTGAAATCATATTTTCTTTTCTAATTTCAAATTTATAATACCATTGATATTTTTAACTGAAACACACAGGCTTATTATATACCTGTGTCTATATATGTAGTATATATGGTCTATGAGCACAGACTTTCACACGACCCACCATTCCCCACACCATCTCATAACACTGATACATTTGAACACATATATGTTGAAAAGATAAGTAATCACCAATATCCGTATTTCATGCTAAACCAGCAATCATTAGTTGGTCCAGATTACCATCTCCACACATATATACTATAAGGGCTCAGATATATACAAGATATCCAAATCTCACACTTTAATGGACATGCCTCAATCCACTTCACACTCCATCTCCCCAACCGTCGATCCAATTGAAAATCTGATGATGGAATGCTCAAATGCCACCCTGAGGCTAAGACCCTTTGAGCATTCTATCATCAGATTTTTCAATTGGATGGACGGTTGGGGAGTTGGAGTGTGGAATGGATTGAGGCCTGTCCATTAAAGTGTGAGGTTTGGCTATCTTGATATATATCTGAGCACTTATAGCATATATGTGTGGAGATGGTAATCTGGACCAACTGAAGATTGTTTGTTTAGCATGAAATATGTATATTGGTGATTATTTATCTTTTCAACATATATGTGTCCAAGTGTATCAGTGTTATGAAATGGTGTGGAGAGTGGTGGATCATGTGAAAGTCTGTGCTCATAGACCCTATATATTACATTGATGTTTTTATAGATTGATTATTAAAATAAATAAAAGTACATTCTTTTATAGGGTATAATATTCACCTATCTATTAATTTCGATAACATTTAATTACTATAATTTAAGTTTAATGTGTCAATTAAAAATACATAAACAATAAAGTTTTTATTTAGTTTCTGAAGAATTGCCCTCAATTTAAATTCGGTATAATTCTTTTATTTTATTTTTATCATTATCAAAAATCAAACATTATAAGTATTGAATTTAATCAGCATTGCAATGTTATATTTTAATCACTACATACAGATTAATCATAGTAGCAAACTTAATTTAAATATTCTATCTTATTCAAATAATTGACAACCTTCATATTAACTGGCCTATTAATTTGGCAATTTTTATATCTTCATTTTTAGACATGTTTACATGCGTAAATATCATATGCATATCAATATTTCCGATTTTATTTTATAATACTTCATTTTATAATCTTAGACTACTGTTCAAACTTAATAACAACAGCTTCAGAACTTTAGACTCTGCCCTGGCTTACATTATATGGATGATAATCATTTATTTAAACCTTAAATTGGCTTCTAAAATGTGTTATTAGCATTTCGCTAATAGATCAAAACTGTTATTATGCACTGACATAAAATCTTTTATTCCGTTTTATTTATTGTTGGTGTCGTATAGGATAATCATGACTTTCAATTATTATCAAGTTGTTGTTTTTTTCATATGTCATAGCATCGTCCGGGAGGCGAACCCACAACCGTCTGCAACCAACTACTTGCTTGCAAGGCGGCTGCGATGACCTCTCGGCTAACAACGCCTGACTATTATCAAGTTGATTAGAACATTTTAATTATTTATAAAGTCTATCTTTTTAATATTTACTTTAAATGCTTCAATATTAATTATTCATGAAATGCTAATTGATTTTTTTATTAAAGACATCTTCAGTGTGAACAATGTACCAAATCTTTTTAATCTTTTTTATTGTTGTTATCACTTTCTGAACATTTAAACTTAATATTTAAAATATATAAAAAATATACAAAATATATAAACTTAATATTTTCTGAATTAAACAAATGACCATCTTTTTCATACTCAAAAACTGACATACTGTGTATGTGCTAAAAGTTTTTAGCATTGAAATAAAAGTATCTAAGCTGCCTTAAATTGATTATAATATATACCTGTACATAGTTATAAGTCGATTTACACTTACAGGAAATCTAAACAAATGTTGAAATCTTGGATGCATATCTTTTTAATAATTTATTGGAACATTTATTAATAAGATAGCTTTTATCTACAAATAATGAGTTGTTTGAACCAGTTCAAATAGTAACTGAAAGTTATTATCGTGAAGCACCTTACTGAAATGTATTTCTCTTAAAATAGTTAAACCAAGATATAATAAGAAATAATTAACTATTTTTATTTAAAATTCATACATCTGTCTTATATATTGAACCCATTTAATTTTTTTATTGTTTTCTAACTAACAATGTAAATGATACAATCGAATTTTCCACAAACTACGGACTATAACGAACCTTTAAACGATAGCTTTAAATCTAAATAATGAAAATCATAATTATCACCCATCTCTATTTACATATTATAACTATACCACCATTGATTACAAAAAAAAAATCACTTATGTAATGGTGGGTTCTAGAAGGGCAGAGTCAGATATAAAGGTTTCAAGATTGATTCTCATATGAGTGAAGTGTAAAAAAAAAAAAAAAATAGATTCATTCTAAATGATGACGACGATTTGGATGACCATCAGCAATAACTCTTAACTTTTCGTTATTATTCTTTCATAGAAAAACAGTGAAGAAAAAAATACTTACCAGGACAATTATTTACTGGATGTTTTGAAGATTTCCATTATTTGTTTACTCTTTACTTGACAACAGGTATCTGTTTATTTACCGATCAATATTCGCTGGTTAGTTAAATTGGTTATTGGGTGATCATCCAAAAATAATCTTTAGTTTTATTTGAAACTTGAAAATATTTTCAAGTTTCATCCAAATCAGATTCGAACCCAGGGTATTATCTCTATACCAGATTTTTAGATTTGTATATATGAAGGTGTGGGTCTAGTTTAACAATAAATATGTGTGTGCAGTCGATGCTAATAGTCAGTGGGGGGAAAAAAAATCTATTATTGTAAATAACAGGATGATGTGCTATCTTTATACCAAGTTCTTAGATTTGTGTATATATATAGGTGTGAGTGTACTTTAACATTAAATATGTGTGTGCAGTCGGTGCTAATAGTCAGTGGAGAAAAAAATCTATATTACTGTAATATAATAGGTTTTTTAAATTATTAATAATATTATATTTTATTTGCAGTATTTAGGTCTCAGGTTTAACAGAAGTATTCGTTTGGCCGGATCAATAACGATGACATTACAAATGGTAAGATTCATTATTATTCACTAGAGATTTTAAACACGAAAGTAAGAATATTTTTATTGCAAGAGCGTAATGTTTTTCCTGTTGATATTAAAAAACAGCTGGGTGATGTCTTATATGTTTGTTTGTGTACTTTTTCAGAAACTAAAACTCTGTCGAATGTTATTTATATAGTAATAATTAACAATATAGAGATTTATATATTTGTAATATTGTGGAACTTTTTTTCATACATACGCTAAAATTGACACGCACTCTCCCGTCAATAATTGTTTTAAAGCCATAGGTGGCCCGCTTACAATTAGAGCTTATTATTTCAATAAATCAATAATTACTGACCGTGCCTAAATTAGGGTGTGAATTTATTATGAGCCTGATTTTCAAATCGGCATATTACTTATACAAATTCAGTTTATATATCACAGGGAAGAGAAAGTTTCTCATGTTTTACTACCTATAACGTTGAATCTTATTAGTGTATATAGATGTAATAATTAATAATATAGCTATTTATATATCTGTAATATTGTGGGAGTAACTATTCATCATACGTGCTAAAGTTGACATGCACTCTCCCGTCAAGTGGTTCACCTACACAAATCAATAAGATTCATTGTCACGGGTAGTTCAAAATGAAAACTTACTCTTCCTACGATATATCTAAACTGAATTTGTACAAGTAATATGCCGAATTAAAAATCAGGCTCAATCTCAATTTACGCACGATCAGTAATTGTTGGTTTATTTAAAGAATTAAATTTCAACCATAGTTGAACCACCTACTGTTTTAAAACAATTATTGATGGGAGAGTATGTGTCAATTTTGGCGCATATGTGAAGAATAGTTTTTTCCACAATATTAATGATATATAAATCACTACATTAATATAGTAATTATTATACTACATAAACTAATAAGACTCAGTCAGCAGGTAATAAAATGAGAAATTTTCTCTTTTCTGTGCTATATAAATTGAATTCGTAGAAATAATAAGCTGATTTACTAATCAAACTCATAATAAGTTCAATTCTTAATTTAGGCATGGTCAATAATTGTTGGGTTTTTTTAAGTATAAGTCTAATTATAGTTTTAAAACAATTATTGATAGGAGAGTGCATGTCAATTTTAGCCTGTATGAAGAATAATAATAGTTCCTTCCACAATATTATAGTTATATAATAATAAATATAATAACAAAAACTCTCAAGTTAAATTTGTATTTAGATAAAAATATTTATTTTAGTTTCTTGCGTATTTATATAAATATGCCTTTTGCATAAATTGGTTGTTGAATCCCATTATACATCATGTATATATGTGTGTATGTGGTAAAAAAAATATGCTACTAAAACTACCATGATTTAATGCTTATTCATACCTATTTGTTATTCAAAATATCAAAAAAATTATATATATACAATATTACTTTAGTAATAAACTAAAGATCAGCATTTCAAGCTAATGTACATGCACTTTTTTATGAATGTTAATAATAAATGAATAATTTCATTTCCAACACAAGATAAAGTCTTTGCAAAGAATAGAATGAATCCACCTATTTTTTCAACCCAAATGCTTAAGTATGGGCAAATCTTAAGCACTGGAAATGAAAGTGTGAAGATAAACCAATCACTTTAAATTACTCTTTACCATGTCTGAATGAATGATGCCTATGAAATTTTCTAGAATTTACAACACGTCATTCTTAAATGAAACTAAACATATGTAAAATTTTGTAGGCGTCATTCATTCAGACATGGTAAAGAGTAATTTAAAGTGATTGGTTTATCTTCATACTTTCATTTCCAGTGCTTAAGATTTGCCCATACTTAAGCATTTGGGTTAAAAAAATAGGTGAATTCATTCTATTCTTTCCAAAAACTTTATCTTGTGTTGGAAACGAAAGTATTCATTTATTATTAACATACATAAAAAAGTGCATGTACATTAGCTAGAAATGCTGATCTTTAGTTTATTACAATTTATATACATTGCACTATATAAATAAATATCTCATTTTAAATATTACTTTAGATAAAATAAAATAAAAACAATAAAAACAGTTTCTAAAATTATAATTTTTTAAGTATAAAAATTAATTGAAATAGTATAAAATTTAAGGCAAGTTTTACTCTCCAATCATTATCATTCAAACCAATATATATATATATATATATATCACATCACAATGATGGCATTACAAAACCATTATGTTGTCTTTCTAATATACTATTCTTTAAAATGAAATATATTCCATTTATAGACAACTAAATACTTAAACTATATAAATAATAAATTTATTAATATCTAATCGATTTTCATTCAAAAATGAACCTTATAAAGAGGTTATAACAATTGAAAAAATTCACGTGATTTACATATCATCTTAACACATCATCTACAGGTCAAACTTAACAATAAAAATGTTTTTATATTTTCCAATTTTTATTTAATGACCATTTACCACCTAACTTTATCGACCCTTGTACTAAATTTATACATTTCTCTTTATTTTCATGTATATACAATGTTTCATATACTTTTCTTTATTAATAAAAAAGGATGAAAATGGCACTACATAAAAAATAAAAATGTTAGAGAAATAATACATCCAGAATCTTATCAACCTTGGTGTCAATAAATGGGGGTACTAATAGGAATAAAAGAAAAAAATGATAGGCTTACATTAAATGATAAAGATGCAATTGAGCAAAAATTGAAAATCCAAGATGAATACATTGAATATGGATATAATAGTAAAATTGTAAAAAATATTTTAATAAAAATAGGTATAAAAAGGTTAGCAATAAAAATGAAAGAAAAAATAAGAAATGGATTTCTATTCCATATTCTAAGGATATATATGAAATTCTAGATGATAGAAAAGAAAAAATAAATCTTAACATAGGTATTGGATGGAAAAATAGTAAATCTTTAAAAAAACTAGTAAGTAATTCTAAAATAAGGAATAATAAGAATGATAGGATAGGAATAGTTTATAAAATTATTTGTAAAAGATGCAAGATGATATACATAAGTCAGTCAGCAAAAAGTAAAATAGAAAGGGGTAAAGAGCATGACAGAGCTATAAATAGAAAAGATATTAAATCAGGTCCATTTTTCCATTTTTTAGAAACATGATACATTATGAATTGTGAAGAAAGTATTGAAGTCATCAAATATTGTAAAAATTATAAAGAAAGAAAAGAATATGAAACATTGTATATACATGAAAATAAAGAGAAATGAATGAATTTAGTACAAGGGTCAGTAAAGTTAGGTGGTAAATGGTCATTAAATAAAAACTGGAAAATATAAAAACATCTTTATTGTTAAGTTTGACCTGTAGATGATGTGTTAAGATGATATGTAAATCATGTGAATTTTTTCAATTGTTATAATATCTTGATAAGGTTCATTTTTGAATGAAAATCGATTAGATATTAATAAATTTATTATTTATATATTTTAAGTATTTAGTTGTCTATAAATTGAATATATTTTATTTTAAAGAATTATATATATATTGTAACGATATATAAATATGTCGTTACATTAATTTAAAATAAAAACTTAAAGGTTCGCAAATAAGAGTAAAAAACTAAACGCTAAAATTAAAAAAGTTTCTTATACGTATATACATTCGCACAGATGCTAAACTTTAAAAATATTTTTTTTTTCATAAACAAAAAAAAAAAAAGTATTTGAATGTATTTTTTTTAATAAAAAAATACAAGATTGAAATATAAAAATATTTTAATAAAAAAATAACGTAAGTTAAAATAAAAACAGGTATTAATTAATTCCTGTAATCTATAAAAGGAAATGATTGTTTATTAATTATCTAAAAGCTGTTTAATTAAAAAGTCAGATGGAAAGTTAGATAAGAGAAGAAAGAGATTTTAGCTTGACAAATGGAAGCACTAAGCCTTGGCCCTGACCATAACGAAAAAACAGATTAGTGACGTTTTGTTCAGTGAATCCTTGTGGATGATATAAAAAGAAAAAAATATTGAGTTCAAGGGCTTTTTTCAACTTGGTTGGGGAGACGAGTGATAAAGACGCACTTTATCGTTCTCTCCCACTTATCTCTGAAATGAAATGACTGATACCATGAACCAGCAAATGCCACCTCCTGAACATTAGATCGATCTTTCAATTAAAGACTCCGTGGACATTGACACCAGGAACCGGGAGTTCTGCTACCGTAAGCTATAGGAAATGAACAATTCTTAAAATCAATCAAGAACTTTCGTCAAGTTGAACAAATTAATAAACAAGCCGACTTATTTAAAATGGACTCTTATCTGACTTTTTGTAAGTTTTAAATCAAATTAATAATGGTTAATTTTATATCTTAGATCGAAGAGCGTCGTGTAAGAATCATTTCCCTTTTAATATTTTTATTTGTAGTAATATTTTATTGTAGAAATTATTAAATGCATTACATTTAAGTTGTCTATAGATGCTTGCATGGATTCGTTTGCGGTTAATTAGATTTTGGTTTTCATATTTGATCAAAATATATAGACATTCGATAAATAATGATACCTTACGGTGAGTATCTAAAATGTATTTATTCGGATGTCTTTTAAGTTATTGGTGACAACGCAAGTATCTTATGGTGAATACTATTGGGTTACTTATAAGTTTCCCTCTGCGATTGTCGGTATCAATAATTTTGTATTTTGATCGTTTATGTTTATTTTGAAATGTTTTTGACCGTGGAATCTGTGTAATCGATCTATACCCAACATTTTTAAATAAATCTGTGCGAACGTATATAAATGTTAAAATTAAGTCGGGCGTGAATGGCTATATAGTTTTGTAAAGTTGTATTAAGGGAGGGTAATCTTAGGTTATTCATTTCGTAGTTGAATTGGTTCAATGGATTGGATATATTTGTGTAATTAGTAGATGTAGTATGAGATCCGCTACGGGCAGGATTATAGATATACGCCACACACCCTCTGTTTGCCTATGGATGGGTTTGTAAGTCGGCAGAAGACCGCAGTCCATTCCTATGGAGTTTTTAGTTTATTGATCTACTTGCCCACAGATGTCACATTCCTGTTGGTGGAGAGTCAATGTCTTCTCTATTTCTACTTATTGTTCAGATGTACATTCCTGACAATATAGTATTTTGTGTTGTCGTATCATGCTACATTGAATACATGAATGTATCAGATGGATTGGCGCCAGTTGATTGCGAAATTTGTTGCCTAAGGTTAAATCAGGGAAGAATATTTTCCTTTCAAATGCAGACCTATGTAGTCCATTCATACTCGACCCTCTAAATAAAATATTAAACATTATAGCAAGCTATTTTAAATGTAAAATTAAAAATTAAGATAAAAATCTAAATGTTAAACTTATTCCTCGAATTTAGAATGATTTTATATGTGCGTAAATAAATATTTTTCTGTGTTAATTTCTGGCAGTGGCTTTTATTATTTTTTTATATTTATATCTAAGGTTATATATTTTATTATCTCTGCGTCTCCACTGAGCTAGTGACAATGGGCTAACGATCTAAATATGTAAATAAAGTGGAATCCTAACAGCTCGTATCTGCCTACTTTATAAATTTTTCTAGGCTCAAATGCCTAGATGGCGCCCTTGGTGGTAGTGCAGTGCGATGCGATCTCCCACTTCGTTTGGATCGTTATAATCGATCCAAACGAAGTGGGAGATCGCATCGCACCGCACCGCACTACCAAAGGGCGCCATCTAGGCATTTGAGCCTAGAAAAATTTATAAAGTAGGCAGATACGCGCTGTTAGGATTCCACTTTATTTACATATTTAGATCGTTAGCCCATTGTCACTAGCTCAGTGGAGACGCAGAGATAAAAATCTATAAATTTATATATCTTAAATATAAAATATAAATAAAATAATAAAAGCCACTGCCAGAAATTAACACAGAAAAATATTTATTTACGCACATATAAAATCATTCTAAATTCGAGGAATAAGTTTAACATTTAGATTTTTATCTTAATTTTTAATTTTACATTTAAAATAGCTTGCTATAATGTTTAATATTTTATTTAGAGGGTCGAGTATGAATGGACTACATAGGTCTGCATTTGAAAGGAAAATATTCTTCCCTGATTTAACCTTAGGCAACAAATTTCGCAATCAACTGGCGCCAATCCATCTGATACATTCATGTATTCAATGTAGCATGATACGACAACACAAAATACTATATTGTCAGGAATGTACATCTGAACAATAAGTAGAAATAGAGAAGACATTGACTCTCCACCAACAGGAATGTGACATCTGTGGGCAAGTAGATCAATAAACTAAAAACTCCATAGGAATGGATCATGCGGTCTTCTGCCGACTTACAAACCCATCCATAGGCAAACAGAGGGTGTGTGGCGTATATCTATAATCCTGCCCGTAGCGGATCTCATACTACATCTACTAATTACACAAATATATCCAATCCATTGAACCAATTCAACTACGAAATGAATAACCTAAGATTACCCTCCCTTAATACAACTTTACAAAACTATATAGCCATTCGCGCCCGACTTAATTTTAACATTTATATACGTTCGCACAGATTTATTTAAAAATGTTGGGTATAGATCGATTACACAGATTCCACGGTCAAAAACATTTCAAAATAAACATAAACGATCAAAATACAAAATTATTGATACCGACAATCGCAGAGGGAAACTTATAAGTAACCCAATAGTATTCACCATAAGATACTTGCGTTGTCACCAATAACTTAAAAGACATCCGAATAAATACATTTTAGATACTCACCGTAAGGTATCATTATTTATCGAATGTCTATATATTTTGATCAAATATGAAAACCAAAATCTAATTAACCGCAAACGAATCCATGCAAGTGTCTATAGACAACTTAAATGTAATGCATTTAATAATTTCTACAATAAAATATTACTACACATAAAAATATTAAAAGGGAAATGATTCTTTTAACAATCGGGAAAGATATAAAATTAACCATTATTAATTTGATTTAAAACTTACAAAAAGTCAGATAAGAGTCCATTTTAAATAAGTCGGCTTGTTTATTAATTTGTTCAACTTGACGAAAGTTCTTGATTGATTTTAAGAATTGTTCCTTTCCTATAGCTTACGGTAGCAGAACTCCCGGTTCCTGGTGTCAATGTCCACGGAGTCTTTAATTGAAAGATCGATCTAATGTTCAGGAGGTGGCATTTGCTGGTTCATGGTATCAGTCATTTCATTTCAGAGATAAGTGGGAGAGAACGATAAAGACGCACTTTATCGTTCTCTCCCACTTAAGTTGAAAAAAGCTCCTTGAACTCAATATTTTTTTCTTTTTATATCATCCACAAGGATTCACTGAACAAAACGTCACTAATCTGTTTTTTCGTTATGGTCCGGGCCAAGGCTTAGTGCTTCCATTTGTCAAGCTAAAATCTCTTTCTTCTCTTATCTAACTTTCCATCTGACTTTTTAATTAAACAGCTTTTAGATAATTAATAAACAATCATTTCCTTTTATAGATTACAGGAATTAATTAATACCTGTTTTTATTTTAACTTACGTTATTTTTTTATTAAAATATTTTTATATTTCAATCTTGTATTTTTTTATTTAAAAAAAATACATTCAAATACTTTTTTTTTTTTTGTTTATGAAAAAAATATTTTTAAAGTTTAACATCTGTGCGAATGTATACACGTTTAACAATGTTTTAATTTTAGCGTTTAGTTTTTTACTTTTATTTGCGAACTTTTAAGTTTTTATTTTAAATTAATGTAACGACATATTTATATATCGTTACAATATATAAGGGACTTGAACTCAGACTTTCAAGTTTCCTATATCTATCCATTCTGGCTTATGCAACTGATACAC
>JAQFVV010003046.1:0-15298 GCA_028023455.1 Epiperipatus broadwayi | reverse complement strand
ATATTAAATTATTTCATTTATAAAATAAACAAGCATATTGTAACAAATACATTTAAAACATCCACGCAACAAAATCCAGAGTTTTGGCAAATTATACCAAGGCTGATCTAGATGAGGGTTTGAGACCAGATCTGACCGCACCTCAGCTCCTTCATTAACACTCCCTGACTTACTACCTTATGAATGACTATATGAGGTTACACTCGTAATCTCTCAATTCCTCACGCCAAGGAGCAATACAAAGGGTAAAACGAGAGACTCGGGGATATTTAACTAAATATTTATAGCTTAACCAAACACACTCACACAACCTATGGCTGATTATCTAATGCATATAAAATCATTATGGATGGTGGTTTAATATAAATAAAGTGAATAATACTGCAGACGTTAATAGATTTTAAAATTATTTAATATTGACAAAACACAAACAATAACAATTAAATATACTGAATATTCCACTCGCAGGTGGGAAGTGAAAATACGAACTACCCGTTCTGTAATCAATTACTTAACGATCATTATTCTATTATATCGTTTATACATTAATAATTATTTTACGTCTATACTGATGTCTAGATTATGTCTGCCATTCCTACTCAGTATGTTAAGGGTTAAACTCTAAGAGAGTGGCAAATTTATACAATGTGTACTTAAATTTATCAATACGTGAGGAGCAGTCAATATGTAGATATTCTTAGATAAACTAGATCTTAGGTTCAGATCAATGCTGAACAATTAATATACCACAGATGAACTGGCATTTTGTAGCATAACTTCTGAGGCTACGGCGCTATGCAAATTACATCAGATGCGGCTTGAATGCGCTTTTACTCATGAGATTCAGTAACGTTTACTCGGTTCTCAGATACCGCTCGCCTGCTATACATGAACTTTTAGTTCGGATGTTCGAACAGCCACGATATAAGATGCTGGATTCCGGTGTTCCAGTTTTTAAAGGAGGAAATGGGAATGACCCTTAAAATCATTATCCCATTCAAGAGAAGGCGTCCGAACCAAGGATGATAAGATGGCCCTTAAAACCTAATCTTATCTTAATAATTATATGATAGCAAGACCGGAATGCACCTCAGTGCTTCGTAAAACCCATTCCACAACGCTTTTGGAATCTTAATTATAACAACTAGTAAAGCGCGAAATCTATAGTTTCTTCTGCAAACTACTCCTACGCCAGTTAGTTAAATAAACACTGAAATTGTGCTAAAGAGGACTTTATTAAAATTGATCTAGTTTATTAATTAACTACATATTATATGCAATTACATTTAGGGGGTCTAAAGCATATCTGGGGCTTAAACTTTGTTAACTACTGAATATCCTTAAATTATCTCTACTCTCTTATTTAACCAAACAAACCTTTAATAAGCAACATATGTGATATTAAGTCACGCATAGCAGTTCAAATATACATCTATGCTAGGTTTCAGACCAGAGACCATCTATAGATATGCCAAACAGCATAATTATTTTACTGGAGAACAAAACGTCTCTTTAAGTTATAATAATCAATAGTCTCTGCTCCATACAAGGCAAGCATAAATCAATAAATGCATTTTAACAAAATATATATATAAGATGCAAAAGTATAGACGCAAATAGAGAAAAATAATAAGACAAATAAGCTTTATAAGTTGAATTTAAAAAAGAGATTTAAGAATTTGTGATCAGGCAAGATTTACATTTAATCTTTTATAACATATTTTAAATTATATGTGTTGAGATATGTTTATCTAATACAGTTAATTACTTTTTAAGAGAGAATACACCTTTTAAACATAGTATGATTAATTTATAAGATTTGAATGGAAGAGTTTGTGCACATTACTTATTATATAGCTAGTTTTAGGAAAGATTTATAGATGGCTATAGCTTTTTAGATTTAGTTTGATTGAGAAGTGGTTACCGGTTATTTATCTGGAGGTTTGCAGCTTGAAAGCATGAAATACACGAACGGACTGATTTATCCGTTGCTGGTTCATCGTTGGGCTATTCTTTAAGTAGGGCTGAGGTTTGGATCTCCGGGCTCCATAAACGGTTCTTGACCATCGGGAAGATGGCCTTAGCTTTTCTAGCCACTTATTTGCATGGTAGAAACTGGGCCTGCTGCCTGGATATAAATTGAAACACCTGAGTCAAGCAAAATGGATGACAATTTTCTTCAACTGCCTTTTTTATACTTTTTTAAACCCCTCTTACAGTTCATTCACAATCTCTTATTTTTAGACATTAAAAATCTAAGAAGTCTTAATTGCATCAGCTTTAGACGAATCGGTTGATTGATTCTTTCAGGTTTATTCATTGTTCCTTTTTATTTTTTTCTCAGATTCTAGTTCCAATCTGGACTTCAGTGAGGGCTTAATTGTCCAACTTTTTATTTTGATAAGAATCCTAAAATCGGGATTTGTACCGGCGGTGTCTCATGAGATTGGTAAAGTTCTTTTTTTAAACATTGGATTGCTTCTCCTTTTCTTTTACTGAAAGAGATTTAAGCTGCTAGCGTTTTATCCTAGACGTGAGACATCTACCTTTGTTTTTAGTTGCTCTACATGGTTAAGTAATTGAGTACTTTAAAGCCAGTTTGAAATACTTTAGAGAATTCTGTTCTTATCTATTACAATTTTTCCAGCTTGGAACCAATTCAATTATTTAAAATCATAAGATGAATATTTATAAAATTATAAGGTGTGTACGTTATATAATGATAATATTCAGATATGAATATACCATTTCTTTAGCAAATAAAATTATTACAAAATATATACAATTATAGCAAACGTGTGTGCATATACAATTACACACATATACGTGTAAATATACGTTTTTATACATGTTAAATTCCCAAGTATATTGTTATATATTGTAAATATCGATAAGTCGATATTTATATTTTAAAAATTTGTTATTTGTTATTTAAAAAAAAATCTCTTTAAGTTGAAGTTTACATATGAAATATTTAAATTTTTCTTTTATGTTTATTAAATATAGTTATTATTTGGAGTTATTATTTTATTTATATATATTGATAGTACATCAATATGAACATTTAATTATTAAAATAAATAAGGACATATAAATTGTTGATTAAAAAAATTATTTTATTTGCAATGATTACTAAATGTAATAAATAATTATTTATGTATATTTTTAAAGATGTCAAATTTTCAATTTAATATTTTATATATATATACTTGATATTTTATTTTTATTTTAATGTTAATTGTTTTAAAAAGAGAACATATATAACATGAGTTTTAAAATAGTATCTGCTAGCGCATGGAACGATAGCAACAACAATAAGGAATTTATTATTATTATAATTATTATTGGAATAGATATAGAACAAACAACGGAAGGATAGAATTTTATTACATTTTATTTCTTTAAAGTTTACCATTCTTTAAAATACTGAAGTAACGTATATATTTTGTAATAAACATATAAATTATGACGGGGTAATAAGGATATATCGCAGCTAGGGCTGCATCATCATCATCGCTTTCATATATTCTAAAGCAATTTTTCAATGGAACAACTAAAAATTTCAACGTATAAATTTCATCGCGTCTGGAGTTAAAAGCTGGTATAGCTATCTTAAATGTATTATCGTCAATTTAATTCTAATCTGGAAGTAATTGGAATTGATGTGCTGGATTTAACATTTTAATAAAATATGCATATATTTAAGAATTAATAATCTTCTTTAATGAAATCGTTTCGTTGCTCTTTTAATAGAATGCATTCTAAAAATAAAAAAAAATATACAGATGGAAAAAACTCATGGACTAAATTAATTCTTAAAAGGACAATTAACTAAGTGAACTTTTAAAAAGGTATTTAATAATTTTATATATATGAGTGATGTGTGGATATATTTTTGAGATTGATATATTTTTTTTTTTTTGTTTATTTTTTTTTTTCATTGTAAAATGTAACGTTTGTGAATGATCAATTTAAGCGTCTTGTTTTATTATAATATTAAACGTATAACAGATGATGTTTAAGATAAATATTTAAATAATTTTAAAATCTGAAAATATAATTTATAAGTTGAGGTACTATATATTAATTATTATCTTTATATTATAACTATTAGGCAGAAATATGTCTTTATATATTTATTGTTTATATTTATATTTGAAACATCAATATTATTTAAAGTCAAACGATAACATAAAATAAAAGATGTGCTATTTATTTTTATAAATAATGCCTTTGTAATTATTTAAAGATCGATACTATATTATTC
Source organism: Epiperipatus broadwayi (assembly GCA_028023455.1). Classification (NCBI taxonomy): domain Eukaryota; kingdom Metazoa; phylum Onychophora; class Udeonychophora; order Euonychophora; family Peripatidae; genus Epiperipatus; species Epiperipatus broadwayi. The sequence continues at coordinate 11,031 of JAQFVV010003046.1, read as the reverse complement.
TTATTTTCTTTTAATGCCAAAGTTATTAGTAAATTAATTGAATTTACGACTTAATAAAAGATAATTTCTTATTTCATTTATTACTTGGTTTGTAGGTCACTTACATATATTATTATTCATACACATATTTAGAGGTACATAAATTTATATAGTAGATGTGTATATTTGAATTTAATAAAAGTCCCTTTATTTTTGATATATATATTTGATTAGTTAGTCACATCAACCTAAAAGATAAATTATAATGAAAGATCTCATTGATTAGTATGATTTTAGATTTGTTTTATATAAAGCTAGCTGGAAGGGCAATTTAAACAATTTATTAAAATATAATTGGAACAAGTTTGTTTTTCTTCATTCTTTAATATAAATGGAATACCTCATATACGTTCCATTATATTTAACTTGCTTAATTATGAGCTACCATATAGTTTCCATTACATTTGGCTTGCCCAATCGTAGGGCTACCTCATAGACGTTCCATTACAATATATATATGTGTACCTTTAGGGTTTGAACTAGGGAAATGAAGGCTATTGATTTCTAGAATAGGTGAAACGTATGACGATCAAATCATACTGTTTCAATATACTATTGCATCTTAAAATCAAATTTGTATTTAAATAAAAGAGAAATATATGATGTCTCTTATTGATGTTATATTACATTAATGTAATTTCAATTTGAAATTGTTTCTCTTGCTATATTATTATCATGAATAAAATAAAACTATTTTTAAAATGTAAATCTATTTATCTTTGTATATATGTCTAAAACTTTATATTAAATTCATTTTACTTATATATAAATAAATTTTCAAAATAACTTTATTTAATAGAAGTAAACAACCCACATTTTGACAATTAAATATATGCTCATTAAAGAATAGTCAATGGATCAATAGATGTTAGAAATAAATTTTGGCAACTATGTTTACATTATCTGCTTTTCTCTTACTGTTTAGACTTATAAAGAATGATTGATCAGGTGCGAGTTTTATCTCTGAAAGAAGGTCAGCATTTGGATGCCATTTTGCATCGATTAGAAAAAGGTAATTTTATAGGTTTTTTTAAAAAAAAAAAGAATTTGAATGTAAACTTTATATTAAATTTATAACATAAAAATAATCCTAATTTAAAATTTAAAAACTAATTTTTGATTTAAATAAAATTAAGGAGAGATATTATAATATTTGATGTAGTCTTAAACTATATTAAGAGAGTTACAAATGCATTTTGGTATTTCTTAGTTGTTTTATTTTATTTTACTCATAAGGATGTACATATATGTGCATTATCATAAGTTCTTATATAATAAGCATTTTTAATTTTATAGAATTATTCTAGTGGATTTTGTTTATTTTACTTATTTGCTTTTATATGTATATATGTAGGAAATAAAAAAAAAAATTAAGGAATGTATAATAACACAGAAACAAAAATAAATACGTAGTTCCACAGCAAATCCCAGTCCTGTCTGCATGACAGTTGCAAGTTCTCCAGCTTAAACCCCCTCAAAATTTGCTCAATATCATCTTTACTAAAGATACATTTTGCACCTTATCAAAAATAGAATAAAGCTTGATTCAGTAGCATATTTTTTTGAAATTTCTATATATGCATATATAAAAATTTACTAACATTAATTTTTGACCAGTGTGAAAAATATAATGAAGATGAAGACCTTATTTTAAAAATTGTATAGTTGTAGTCCTACAGCAGATCTTAGTTTGTCTAAACAACAGTGGCAAGTTCTCAAGCTTCAACTCTCAAAATGTTCTCAATATCATCGCTATTAAAAGTAAATTTTACATCTTATCAAAGATAGAATAAAACATAATTATACAACATACTTTTTAAAAAAAAATCCATATGCACACATATAAAAATTCAATAATCTGACCAAGGTGATAATCAAGCCACCCAATGGGCCCATGATCAAAAACAAACTTTCAATATTGATACACTCAGTTCCAACTAGCAAAAAGATGGCAGTCTTCATTCTCTTAGGGCATCTTCATTCATCTCCACAAGTGAAATTGTGCATCTCATAGATCTCTCTATAGACTGAGCTGATTATGCCCTCATCATACCCGCAAGCCCACTCAACAGGCTGCAGACTATAACTCTACATCTCATGTGATAAGCAACCGGTCAAGACAGATCCACTGAAGCAGCTAAAAATCTTAGCCAGCAGATCCCATTGATAAAGCTACACACAGCCTCAAGATACCACCCACCCCCACATAATATTAAACAAAAGATGGACTCTGACAGACTGCTTAGCACCCATTGAGGCTTGCCCTCAGAAGACAAAAGAAAGCCCAGACACCCACAGAAAAATTATGTGTCCAAAAAGATCACATAAAACTCATTCCTGAAATTAGTACAGTGCTTCTAATTAATATGACCTCATACACATGGAGGTTGGCCACCTCAAGACTCAATTGAAAGCATAGAACATGAATGACATAAAAATCCCCCAGACACTGCTCAACATTTCTTTTCTGCAACAAATGTATTCGGTGCTTACATATACTTTCTCTGCTTTTGTTTTTTCTTGTTCATCATGGTTCTCTTATTTGCCTAAGCACATAATATAATGAACTTTGTTGATGCCCTACCTGATATACCTCCATGACATTCTTAACTGAAGATGTACGCCTTAGAGCAGTGGTCTTCAACCTTTTCATACCTGTGACCCGGCAAAAATAAGGATAAGATTTCGCGGACCGGCAGAAGTTTACAGATAAATTTTCGTAAAGATGTAACCTGCTTACCCTTAGATAAGCATAATTGTTATAACTGATCAAAACAGCACACTAGTTATTGCTTATTGTAATGGTGTTGCTTACCTTCACATGCTGAACACAGAAAACAGTACAATACCAATCGTTCTCATTAATGTGCTTGCATTTCTATGTTTATTATTTCATTGTTAAAACATTCAAGAATAAAATGTTATTCACCTGAATGTTGGGAAATATCATAGCTAGTGTAATTACATGGCAATGATTATGATAAATGTAATATCTGTATTTAATGTTAAATATACAAGATGGTTATATATATATATATGGAGGTTGTCTTTTGATAGTAGTAAGGGTAAAATAGAAATCGCGTAATTAATCACTGTACAGTCAAAAAAAAAATTCACCGTATTTTAAATCTGAAAAAATAAAAACAAACGTGTAAAAGTCTGAAGTTTTGATGTTATTGTAATTTTTTTTTTGTGCTGGTGTGTTGAAAGGATCAAAAAATGTAATTAATAGGAAAAGTTTTTTTAAAAAAATGGTAAAATAGATATCGCGTAATAGAAATAAAGCCAAAAAAAAAAAATCGCAAAGTTATTTTTTGTTTGTTTTTATTTTTTAAAAAAGGTTAACAGAAATTGGTTTTAAAAATAAAAGTTTTAGTATATTAGCACTATACAAATAAAAGGAAAAAATATCGCCTTATAGGCCAAAAAAAAAAAGTGGGCGTATTTTTAAACAAAAAAAAAAAAAAAACGAAACTTGAAAAAGTCAAAAGTTTTGATCTTGTTTTAACACATAAACAATGCCGACAAGCAACCGTGATTGGCTATCAAAAGACAACTGGAGTTTGTTTAATGAAGAACCTTTTTTTTTTTTTTAAATTTTGAATTTTTTTAGAAAAATAATAAATTTAATTCTATCTCTCCATAAACATCTGTGATAAATAGAAAAACAAATTAATTTATGTATGATTGATTAGATTTCGTTTTTGTTCTGTTTCTTAATTTTTAACAGAGTAAAAATGCGATGAAAAAATAAATAAAAACTGTTTATAAACAGAGCAAAACTCTCCATACAGTATTGCCACCTGTGCTAAACAGAGTAATCAATGGATGCCAGAAGGCTTGTGCATAAAATCCCTATCTAATGCCTACTCATCCAATATCCCAATGTGATCATATGATGCTTAATGGTTTAAAAACTGTTTATATTAATTAAAAGTTTAAAATCTTATTATTTTGTTATTACTAACTTTCTTGCCAGTCTAGCGTGACCCGGCAGAAAACTTCCGCGGCCCGGTGGTTGAAGACCACTGCCTTAGAGAATGGCCAAGGAAAATTAGGCACTACTTAGCCAGCCTATACAAATGCATATTATCAAGATCATTTAATCAAAAAACTCCCAATTGCATTTTTAATTGATTAATATCCAATATATATATATATGTAGCTGTAATTCTATGTAACAGTCATAAATATTCTATTATATATAATGAATTCTTAGTAGCACTTTAAATTGATTGATGTATAGTCTATATCTGTAAACATCTGTTCTATGTAACTGGCATAAATATTCTACAAGATATAACCATAACACTAATGCAATAATATGTGTATATATACATATGCAATAACTAATACAAACTGTATCTGAGTAAGACTATATAATATATATATATATGAGTGCTGGTTCAGCACAAAATACATTTATTGACTATTTATCTTTTTCACAAGTAAGTGGTCATGGATCAATTGTTTAAGATGGATTGGATGGCTGTGGAGAGTTTGAAAGTCTGAATTCAAGTCTCTTAATATATGTATATATATATATGTAATTCCTACGTAACTTGATGTATACATATGTAATCACCAATATAATCTGTATCTGAATAGCATTCTTTATATATCTGTAGTCCTTATGTAATATTTATGTGGTAATAAGAATTGTCTTTGAAACATAAAATTAATTGCATGAAATTTGTTTTTTTTTTTTTTTTTGTAAATAGAAGTGAATCTATTATTTGTAGTAAGTGAAGAAGAAAATAGAAGTGAATCTATTATTTGTAGTAAGTGAAGAAGAAATAAGAAATTTATATATATTAATTTATGTTAGTATGCATTAAAAATTTATATATATTAATTTATGTTAGTATGCATTAAAAATATGTACTGGAAAAACAATAAATTGAAATATATATTAAATGTTTTTGTTTAATAATAATTATAACTTATATATATGTTGCAGGTATGGTTCTTCAGTTTTCGCCTGATCCTACTTTGTTTGGAAAACATGTTCGACTGTTTTGCAACCATCCAGAAAGGTCTGGAAATAAAAATTGTGATAAATTTAGAGAACTTATTTGGGAAAACAATAACAGCAACAAATTGGATGATTGTGATATCTTCACAAATGTACCGATTGTTCAGTCAGGACCATTTTATTATTATTTCACCATTAATGGAAGGTAAGTGTAGGGCCAAGGAATTCCATTGTTCATGTATTCATTATTTATCAAATTGTAGATTCAGAACTAAACTGTAATGAAACTATGCAAGGAAGTTCTTTGCTTATTTGATTCTAAATAATTGAGAAACTGTTTTGAGTAGAATTTTTTTAAAAATTTGTCTTGTAGTGTTAGAAATAATATAAAAATGAAATAAAAATTTCCATTTCTGACTATGAGAGTAAAATAGAAGGTAGGAAATGTTTAAAAGGTTTTAATTTCAATGTACTGTATTGTCAAGTAATATAATTAGCAATAATAAATATTTGTAAATATATAGTATAATTTTTGAATGGAATTCTACACTAATAAATTTTTCAGCTTTAAAAAAACCAACTGTAATAGCAAATAATATTTTAAAGATTATAAATCCAGAAATTTGATTATCCATAAATGAATTTAAGTCAATATTTAGTTTAGAAGTATGTAATAAAAATTGAAATTTGGTCAATTTATAATATTTTTTTCTATTACAAGCAAAAGCAGATTTTTTTTTTACTGTGTATATAAGAAATGAGAATTAATTAAATTATTTAGATTAATGAGAATTTAGCTGTTTGTTGGTTATTTGTTTTTCATACATGCATATAAGGGATTTAAACTCAGAGTTTCACATGACCCTCAACTCTACATGCCATTTCATTGCTGACCCATCTGATCACACACATGTCGAAAAGATAAATAATCACCAATATGCGTATTTCATGTTAAACCAACAATCATCAGTTGGTCCAGATTACTATCTCAACACATATATACAATCAGTGCTCAGCTTTATATTAAGATAGGCAGTCTTCATACTTTAATGGACAGGTTTCAAACTACTCCAACCCACAACTCTTCAGCCATCCATTTCATTGAAAATCTGATGATGGAATGTTTAAAACCTACATTAGTCCCAAGATTGTCATAACTCTTCAGCCATCCATTTCATTGAAAATCTGATGATGGAATGTTTAAAACCCATCTTAGTCCCAAGGTTGTCATCCTACCCATGTTGATGTTTAGTCATTCTGACCCCTCATGTACTGGAGAATAATTCATTTACATACATATGCAATGGATGGGCAGACCCTTAACGCACTAGGTTTCAATATGTAATTTAATACACTGTACAGGCTTACACACGACTGCACATATATAATGTAATATATAAGGAATTCGAACTCCCACTTTCACACTACTCTCAACTCTGCATGCCATCTCATATTGCTGACCCACTTGATCATATACATGCTGAAAAGATAAATAATCACCAATATACATATCTCATGCTAAACTAGCAATCATCAATTGGTTCAGTTGGAGTAGTTTGAAGCCTATCCATTAAGTATGAAGATTGGCTATCTTATTATAAAGCTGAGCTCTGATAGTATATATGTGTGGAAATAATAATCTGGACCAACTGATGATTTCTGGTTTAGCATGAAATATATATATTGGTGATTATTTATCTTTTCAACAAGTGTGTGATCAGGTGGTGTCAGCAATATGAAATGGCATGTAGAGTTGAAAATCATGTAAAAGTCTGAGTTTGAATCCCTCATATATTACATTATATATGTGTAGGTGTGTGTAAATCTGTACAATATATTAAATTATATATTGAAATGTAGTGTGTTAAAGATCTGCCAATCCCTCACATATGTATGTAAAATGGATTATTCTCTAGTACATGAAGGGTCAGAATGACTAAACATCAACATGGGAAGGATGACAACCTTGGCACTAATGTGGGCATTGAATGTTTCATCATCAGATTTTCAATGAAATGGATGGCTGAAGAGTTGTGGGTTGGGATAATTTGAAGCCTGTCCATTAAAGTATGAAGATTGGCTATCTTAATATGAAGCTGAGCACTGATTGTATATATGTGTGGAGATAGTAATCTGGACTAACTGATGATTGCTGATTTAGTGTGAAATACTGTATTGGTGATTATTTATCTTTTCAACATGTGTGTGATCAGATGAGTCAGCAATATGAGATGGCATGTAGAGTTGAGGGTCGTGTGAAAATCTGAGTTCGAATCCCTTATATATTACATATGTGCAGATGTATATAAGCCGTACAGTGTATTAAATTATATACATGCATTTTAGAAAAGTAAAATAATAATATAATTATGTATTTATAAAACAATCTGCATTCCAAATGCAAATGTTAATCTATTCAATTAAAGTTTAAGATAAGAAGCCTTTTTTTATTCAAGAAAAAAAAAATTTAAGTAAAAAAAAAAAAAAATCTTAAAACAGAAAAAGTCCAAGCAGTGACTTTAAAATAAAATTGTAATTATATTTAAATGGATAGAGAGATATTTATCACATGGTGGGGTTTTTTTTTTTTTTTTAACAGGAAGACTAGCTTAGTTTAAAAATTTTCTTAGAGAGAAAGGCCAGCAATCAGTAGAAATCTAATCTATCAGCCATGGATTTAAAAGACTTAAATTGTCTGTGAAGTCAACAGTAATCTGTGATACAGAAATTTTTTTGCTAATTGGTGCCACTAGTTCTTTCAATAATGTGTTTTATAGGAACCATTTCATAGGAACAAAACAAATGGTTGGTTGACTTTTTAATATATATCTACTTAACTCTTTAAACCATGTAAATCCTGTCAATATCAAAAGATTGCTGCTTGAGAATTTGGGCTAATAAACCAAATCTTAGGTATTAACTATCATTGATGAATTTCTCAATCACCTACTTTTTAAATAGGACTGAAAAAATTAATTTTTTTATTATTATTATTAAGAAGATGATTTTTTTTATCAAGAAAATGGTGAAACTGACAGTGCATACTTATTAATAATTAAAGGGATCAACAAATCCAGTAAAATTTATATATATATTGTAACAGTCAAAACACGTGTATCTCGTTAACATAGTGCAGAATTCGACCACCACACAGAACAGCAGCACCATCGAGTAGCGAAGCCACTCATGGTACCGAGTTCGAACATAGTTTATCGGTTCCACACTACAATCTACGGAACAATGCTTCTGATGCGACATAAGTAAATACTTCTTTAGGCACGGTGGTCAGGGAGATGCACGAGATTCATGGTATTGTTTCCGAGTTGGCCAACAATCAAACGAATATTAATTCACATATATAATCGAGGAAATATATATAATGGGCAAAGTCTCGCAGCAAATGATGATTTTAACGGATCGTTGTTTACAGAGATCTTAGGAGTTTAACCAAAGAAAACACTAAAACCAACACATCTTTGACTTGCAGTTATATATATATGAACAGTAAGTATTGGACAATCCAAATTAATTTGTATTTTAACTAAATAGAATTGTTTTGTTAAAAATAATATTCGTTGCTCAACGTAAAAAGCATTACAATGGCGACACCCCGGTCATGTGACCAGCAGAATGGCGCCAATATGCTATCCAAGCCTATGCAAATTACAGGTGAAGCAAAAACATATGCCAACGTAGCTAAAAATAATTTACAGGAAAATAATTTCTCTTCGGAAAAAAAATAATTTACAACAAAAAGAACACAATCAAGTTCCAATTTTAGAAAAAAATAAAGTTTTCCATCGCTTCCGAAAAATAAATACTAATGATATTTTGCAGCTAGATATACAAACGCAAGAAAATCAATGCCCCCCTACCGCCCAGTGGAATAATGAGGATTTGAAAATAATATGTGAACAGTTTAATAATACGATCCCACGTGGCCTTCATACGTCTTTCAAAAGATTTTTTTCTCCTCGTTCAATAATATTATCAGCGACAGATGCAAATTTATCGCTATATAAATTTCCTAGAAATTTACTTTATGAAGCAATAACACTACACGGACTTTGGGATAGCATACTAAGGATTGCTGACCATCCTAACTCACGGTATTTAATCCTCGAATTTTACCAAGAAAGCCAAAAAGCCCGGTTTCAAACCACCATTAAAACTTTAGGCAACTATGCACTCATTGCAGTAGATCCAGATCAACATAACCAGATTACTGGCATAATCAAGAATGCATACCTTGGATATGACATCAAAATCTTTCAGAAAATGATGCAGCCATTTGGAAAAGTCACAGCATTCAACCCAATTTATCTGAAAGATACGCCAGTGCTTGTATACAGCAATAGCTTTGACTTCAAGCTGAGATTGCATCCAGAAATAGATCCAAACAATATTCCTACACAATTTGCAGATCAGGAAGACATGCTGAGCCTCTTCATAAGAGGGCTTAAACCCATATGCTACACATGCGGGAAGCGAGGCCACTTGGCAACGCAATGTGACACCAAAAAGAATCCACAATCGCAAAAAACAAATGGAGTGGCCATCCAAACACATACTGAAGACAGCAACCATATATATAATGATAGCATAAATCCAAATATGTACAACAATATGCAAACAACTTCTCCACCTGAAGAAACACTCTCACTCCCTCGCATTAATCAAAATTCCAATGAGGAAAATAAAAACACAGATGAACTAAACAGTGACCATCTGAAAAAACAATGTGATAACAGAAAGAGTCTACAATCACAGCAAACAAATAATCAGCTCAACCACACACAAACAGAAGATATCAGCCACACTAACATAGTCAAGATAAATTCAGATATGAATAACCAGATGCAAACAACTTCTTCATCTAAAGAAGATCAAACTACAAAAAACCAAGACAACAGTATTAATGAACCAAACAGAATGCAGCACTTAAATCCAAATGTCACACAAGCAATTCAAAATAACACAAGCAACTGTCAAAACATACAATGCACGAATGATTCAAATATTAACCCAACTGAAATATCTCAAAGCAATTACAGTGAAACACAAAGTACCAATAGAACAAACATCACACACACAATAAAAAATAACACATCAACATATATCATGGAAGCAATCATGCCATGCCTTCCACAAGTTGAAGTAAATACAATAGAAAAAAAGGGCCAGGTCGCCCAAAAAGAAGCAAAAACAATAAAAAACCAAAAACAGAAGAGGACAACAACTCACAAACAGAAGAGTACAACACTGCATCATCATTAACCAGAATTCAAACGGATGACTGGTCACCAATGGACATCACTTCTATCTAACCAACCAATTAAAACTCCAACAATGCACAGCTCATACAATGAAAACCAGTCACTAACATATTTTGAAATGTGAACAATCCCAAAATACAACCATAATGAAAGTCAAAATAACAGCTTTTAATGTGCGGGGTTTGAACTCGGCAAACAAACTGCATCAACTTAGAGAATGGACCAAAATCACACAGACACATATATTGGGACTTCTGGAAACAAAAATATATAGTGGATCACAGATTGACCCAACAGTGCATCTTCGCACTGAAGGCTTCTTTGCATGCTCCAGGGACATGTCATCACCTGTGGGTGGAACTGGCCTACTAATAACCCCAGCTTGCCCATTCACATCATTCAGAATCATATATATCGATGCAAACTTGTTGATAGCTACATTTCATCACCATGCAAACACTCTCAACATAGTTTTCACCTACATCCCACCTGGAAACGTCATCATATCAAACATAATACTCACCATCAATTCACTGCTAGCATCAACTCCTTACCCAACTATCATCATGGGAGATTTTAACATGAAGTACACAGATTTCATCTCAAAATGGCTGCATCAAATTGCAATACCACTCATGAGTGCTGAAGGTTTTTTACCACCAAACACAGTAACATTCCATAATAACCGACACACATCTTTAATTGACCTTTGCTTCTATTCACCAATGCTGCATCATTACT
>JAQFVV010003045.1:0-15311 GCA_028023455.1 Epiperipatus broadwayi | reverse complement strand
ATATTCAAGCATGAGTGCGTGTGCGTGCAACTGCTCCCAAAAGCTATTAATACAAAATAGCTAACTAAAAATATTAAACTAGCTAAGCACTTTCAAGGATCTTGCCTTCATAATCATAGCTTGCTAATACATTTAATGTTATGCAAATATGCTAATTCCATTTTTTTGATAAAGCAAAGCACATGTCCTTCCTGTTTATGGCATCGTTGTCTTGTGAGATGAAAACCATTGGAAATCAGATGCCATACACACCCCCAATCTCACACACCTATAGCACATAAATTATCCGGTCTAGCATCTTTTTTGCATAGAAACAGATTGTTGTGTAAAATTGAGGCAGATGCAAAAGCAAATGTAATAGAATACAGAGATGACCTATTGAATTTAGGGTTCAGGCAATCCATAGTTGACAAAAAAATTTTACATATACAGAGTAAACGTCTTAACTCTCACATCACACAGGGTAAACCCAGATTATTGCTTCCATATATATCCAATTTACACAAGAAATTGCATTCCATCCTTAACAACAAATATCAGCTTTGTTTTCGAACCCCTCCAAATTCTAACAATTTAATTAATAACACTAAAGAGCAAACTCCACTGTTACAGACCCCCCACACAATATATAATATTGCATGTTCCAACAATAATTGTAAGGCACATATTATGGGGAAAGCAGAGCATCTTTGGCCACACGATTAGCACAACATAAATATTCATACAATAGAGCTGCCAACGATCCTTCCTACCCTATTCAGTTTTCTATCAGCACAAGTCACCACGAGTGCATTTCGGTTCATCTAATCATGTGTAGAGAGAGACATGACCTCAAAAGAAAAATCAAAGAGGCTTTATTCATCTCACGAGACATCAATGCCATAAACAGGAAGGACACGTGCTTTGCTTTATCAAAAAAATGGAGTTAGCATATTTGCATAACATTAAATGTATTAGCAAGCTATGATTATGAAGGTAAGATCCTTTGAAAGCACTCAGCTAGTTTAATATTTTTAGTTAGCTATTTTGTATTAATAGCTTTTGGGAGCAGTTGTGCGCACACGCACTCATGCTTGAATACAAATATTTCCCAAAAGTAAAATTATTTGACTTATTCGAAGTTTTTATATTATTCATTTGTTTTACATTTTTAATCCATTGAAGGTGTGATTTTACATTAATGATTCTATAATATCATGTCTGTCAAATTGAAGAACCTACTGATTGCTCTTATAATCTTGCATGTTTTTAAAAAATTTACAGAGCATCTTTAAATTTTCTAATGTTTTCATTTTATATTGGTAGAGTGTCCAAGTTTCACTTCCATACAGTGAATTAGGTAAAATAACAGTTCTATATTTAGTTACTTTGCTTGCAGTAATTATTTTATTGTGATGAAATATCCCTTTTTAACTAATTAAAATAGCAGCATATTGGGGTCTATACTACACCTCAAAAATCTAAGGTCATCTTTCTACTTAAAAGCTATCAAAATATTTAAATTGTCTCACATTCTTAAGTTGATATCCATCCAAACTAAAAGTTGCTGAAGATATTTTCCATAATTGGCTATAAAAACTTGAATTTTGTGACTATTAATTACTTTAAAAAGTCTTATATGTTGCATTAAAAACATTGAGTACATTTCGTGAGTTAACTTTTGAACTGACAAGGATATTACAATCATCCGGATATTATAAATCCATAAAGATAAAATTCTTGGTTTTGCTTTAGTTAAGTCAAATTGAAAATTTTATTCTCAAACTTGTGTTGCTTCTTGATGTATTCATTAAGCTACCTATATTCTTGTTTTTAGTTAATCAATTCAAATTAAAAATTTGTATAAACTTGTACTATATCTTGATCCTTATATCATTAAGCTGATTATAATGAATTCCACATACCACAGTCATAAAGTAAACAATGTTTGAACAATTATCTTATTGTTTGCAACAAGTTTTCATTTACAATGCCTCAGATTTTCCAGCTGTAACTGCATAATATGAATAAACTTTGGTGGATGGTCAATTAATTTCAAATAATGCCATAGACTTATTTGATTAATTGAATTAAAGGTCTTAATCAAATGAATAAAAACAATATATACAATTCTTTTTTGTTCCTTATATTTTTCTTATATTTGCCTAGTAATAAAATAAATATCTCCTAAAATTCTATTGAGTCTCTAATAATGTAATCATTGCAATCTTGTCTGTGTTAAAAATAACTTAGATTTGAATTTTTATTTGGAATTAAACATAGTAAGATTTTTTTAAAAGTCAAATTTTTTTATTGTATATATTGAACCTGATTGAAATCCGGTTCAATGGTGTTGTTATTAAACAAAAAAAAGAAATTTATTAAGCTTTTAATTTTAATTACACGTAGAGTTTAAATTTGCAATATTATTTTAAAAGAATGCGTGTATCTTAAGTATACACGCGTTTATATGTAAAACGGATTTTTTAAAAATATTTATCGATTTATTTTAAAATAGTTTTCATATACTGCCTGTTTTTTAAATCCATTTGATTTAAAAACAAGCTGGCTAGTTAATTGCATTCCTGTTACTTTTATTTTAATTATTGTAAACAATTTTAATAGCGGAGATTTGATTTTTATGTTGTTGTTTTCATTTCAATAAACCCTGGGTAGAATTCTTAGATAGATTGAGCGGGAGATTAATATTTATCCTGCCTAAGGCGAAGAAATTGGACAACAAGGAAAGTGTTTCGCGGGAAATGGAGCAACGTATAAATAACCCCGGAAATTTGGAGGGTCAGAATCCATTTTTGAGAGATAGACAAGTGGTTTTCTCACGTGAAAGTTATAGCAGTGCGGACATTTAAATTTCTTAATTAAAGGACATCAGCTGTTATTAAAGACTTTCGCTTGCAAAAATGAAAAATTTTATACTTGTTATCACCACCCGAATGGCTTGCTAACTCCACAAAAGATGGATCCCAGACTTCCAAGTTTGCTCCAGTAATGCCTTGAACACCTAAAAGAAACCTGAACCTTTTTACATCTATCTTGCTGCTTCAAGACCCTGAAAATGAACTTAAGTAAAAGTGCGCACTCTACGTGAACATTGCTTTTACCGAAAGGTAATTATTTTCGTTTTTATTCTTCCCAGGGTAAATTAGTTCTCATTAAATCTCCGCTCAATCTAACCACAAATATGTATTCTTAAATCAATATAGCCTCATATTTAATATTTGCTGTGTTTTTCAATATTTTATAGTGTGTCTTAGAATCTTAGTTTTAAGATTCTAATTTGCTTTCCGTTTTGTCTATTGGAGAGTGACGAGTGAGTTTTCTATTTTATGTAAGATTTTTATAAATGCTTTGGCAGTCGTGCTTTTAAAATGCTTACCTGTAATTATTTAGTATTTAATAATTAATTAATTTTATACTCTATGTTTGCCCTCTTGCTAAACCTCCAAAAATCTTTTGGCTGACGACTTTATTGTCTGATTTTCGTAGGTGGAGATTTCGTTCTAAGATCTCTAAAAGTGGAAATTAGAATTGTGTTTTTCTTTGTAATTTTATAAGTCGTCAGCAGGAAGATAAAATTTACCCGTTCGTAAATTACAGGTGAGCGATACTTTCGTTCTGCTAAAGTGTTTACAACTTTTAAGATTTTCGTACTCATGTGCACTCTCCGATAGATTCATTTGTGTATTTATTATGTGTGCTTTAAATTTATCAGAGCGTGTACTCAGAATTTGTTTGTAAGTTTATTTTCTTTTCTTTATTTGCTGGGACAGACGTAACTGTTTTTCTAATCATTTACTTGTCTCTTATTGAGACCATTAATTATTAATTTTAAAGTAATTTTCGCCAGTCGTTTGGCTGGGATTCACCAGGTTTAAGTGTTTCTTCATTTCAATGATATTTTTCGATTGTTCTTGATGTGGATCAATCGCCGTTATTTTAAACGTAGTAATTGGTGCAGTTCATACCGATATAAGGACATTCAAGATCTGACCATGTTTAGATCTTGAACAGCTCATCGGCGCTGGTTCTTTGATCTATTTCAAGGGCATATGTTTGTATAGCTGAAAGTGAGAACCAATGTTTAAGTGAATCCTCTGCTGAATGAAATTTGCTTCCTCCCTTTTTAATTTGTGTATTAGAAGATCAGTCAGTCTGTCATAGCTTTGCCTTTAGTAGGTCTGGTACACGCCTGAGTTAACTCACATTTATTATGTCATAAACTTATATTTAATAATTTATTTTCTCATAATAAAATTTATGAAATATGTTTAACTTAATTTGGCTGACGTTTGTCTTTGTGCTTTTGTCTCAATTGTCTAAACAATTTAAGATCTCTTGTTTCTCCCTGAGTCTAGTCGGCGCAAACCATCATCATCATCTATTCTGATCACAGTAAACAAATTTTCCAGACACGTAGTGATCTGGTGGCGCCTTCTGTTTCAGAATAGATTGAGTATCCGATATATAGGATAAGAATTTTTAGCGCTACCAACGTGAGGCTTCGAGTTTTCAAACTCATGTGAGATTTTGTTTGGACAATTGAGAAAGATTTCAGGTGTAAGAGGCAAGATCTAGTAGGTGGAGGTTTGGTTTTGATAATTATTGCATGTATTTTGGAGCAGTTTGGTAGAATGGGGTTCGTCTTTCTTTTTAATGAAATAATTTATCAACTGTAAAAGCATATTTTCGAAAAGTCTATCGGAGTAATTTTAGTTCAGGAGTTAAATATAGTTCGTCTTTCCTTTTAATGAAATAATTTATCAACTGTAAAAGCGTATTTTCAAAAAGTCTATCGGAGTAATTTTAGTTCAGAAGTTAAATATAGTTCGTCTTTCTTTTTAATGAAATAATTTATCAACTGTAAAAGCGTATTTTCGAAAAGTCTATCGGAGTAATTTTAGTTCAGGAGTTAAATATAGTTCGTCTTTGTTTTGAAATAATTTATAGAAAACAGTAAATAGTGTTTTATTTGCTATTAGATTTTGGATTTTCTTTTAAGAAGTTAGTATTGCGAATTTAATTTGTGTCGAAAATGGAAGTCAACGAAGAAAGCGACAGGGCGGCATTTGTAGAAGAAAGTCCTGTCTCATTTAAAAACCCTCAAATTATAGAAAAAGAAGAAAGTGAGTCACAGATGATGATGAAGATGTTGATGAAGTTGGTAATAGAAATAAAGGAGGAAATTAAGCAAGGCCAGCAGGCAATGAAGGAAGAAATGATTATGGAAATGAAAGAAATGAGACGAGAAATAATGGGAGAAGTAGAGAAGAGTCAAGAAGCTATAAAAATTATGGAAAATGAGTTGAGAAATGATAGACAGGAAATGGAAAGTGTAAAGGAAGAGATAAAAGAAATGAAAGAGCAGCTAGACCAGGATAGCATTAGGTCTGCTAACTTAGAAACGAAAATAATACTTGTAGAAGAAAAGATAGAGAGAGTATTTCATAATAGAATAGAAAGCCAAGATAATTTGAAAGCTGAGGTTGAACAAATGTGTCTAGATATGACAAAAGGCTTGGAATATAGGTTAGTTGAGATTGAAAATGAGTATAGAAACTCAGGAAGAAAAAGGAAGGAGGAAACCACCAGCAGATTCTGGGAAAGTATTTAAAGCAGAGGTGGGAGAAAGCCCCTTGACTCATCTGGAAAGTCTGGATAGCTTGTTTCGTGTTCACGACTGGTCTGAAGATGATAAAGTTACACTCGCCGGTAGCCATCTGCAGGGAACAGCCTTGGATTGGTGGCGCATGTTGTTTACTAAACCCCATACATTTGAGGGTTACAGACGTTCCATTTTGAGGACCTTCTGGAGTGAAGCCAGACAAGATGGGATACTTTATAAGATATCACAAGAGAGATATCCCGTTAACCGTGGTGAAATGCATGCACAGTTTTTCTTTAGGCAGGTGGCAAAATTGAAATCTCTGACCGCATTTCCTCAATCGGATGATCAGATAATACGGACCATTCGTCATAATATGCCACCTACTGTACAGCAAATGATGATGAGTAATGGTAGTCACTCAATTGAGGAAATGGCCGAATTTATAACTCAAATAGATTACGGCAACATAGTAACAGAACCCATGGGCAGGTTTATTAGGGTAGACCGTCAAGGCGATCAAACGTCCCGTAAGAGGGAACCACCTGACCGAGTTTAGATTTAAATTAGTCAGTCGTTTTCTTTTGGTTTTAGTAAAAAAAAAGATTTTGTTAATGAATTACGAGAATGGAGAAAGGTTTTGATTAAAATGAAATATTGTTTTGTTTTTCTGAGTGCGAGGCAAACGTTCGGCCGAATTTCTAAGAATAATTTTAAAGTGTTTCTAGTTAAAAAAAAAAAAAAAGTTACAGGAATGTTTTTTTTTTTTTTTGATCACGTTTTGAGGCAGTTGAACCTGATTGAAATCCAGTTCAATGGTGTTGTTATTAAACAAAAAAAAGAAATTTATTAAGCTTTTAATTTTAATTACACGTAGAGTTTAAATTTGCAATATTATTTAAAAAGAATGCATGTATCCAAGTGTACACGCGTTTATATGTAAAACGGATTTTTTAAAAATATTTATCGATTTATTTTAAAATAGTTTTCATATACTGCCTGTTTTTTAAATCCATTTGATTTAAAAACAGGCTGGCTATCTAATTGCATTCCTGTTACTTTTATTTTAATTATTGTAAACAATTTTAGTAGCGGAGATTTGATTTTTATGTTGTTGTTTTCATTTCAATAAACCCTGGGTAGAATTCTTAGATAGATTGAACGGGAGATTAATATTTACCCTGCCTAAGGCGAAGAAATTGGACAACAAGGAAAGTGTTTCGCGGGAAATGGAGCAACGTATAAATAACCCCGGAAATTTGGAGGGTCAGAATCCATTTTTGAGAGATAGACAAGTGGTTTTCTCATGTGAAAGTTATAGCAGCGCGGACATTTAAATTTCTTAATTAAAGGACATTAGCTGTTATTAAAGACTTTCGCTAGCAAAAATGAAAAATTTTATACTTGTTATCACCACCCAAATGGCTTGCTAACTCCACCAAAGACGGATCCCTGACTTCCAAGTTTGCTCCAGTAATGCCTTGAACACCTAAAAGAAACCGGAACCTCATTACATCTATCTTGCTGCTTCAAGAACCTGAAAATGAAATTAAGTAAAAGTGCGCACTCTACGTGAACATTGCTTTTACCGAAAGGTAATTATTTTCGTTTTTATTCTTCCCAGGATAAATTAGTTCTCATTAAATCTCCGCTCAATCTAACCACAAATATGTATTCTTAAATCAATATAGCCTCATATTTAATATTTGCTGTGTTTTTCAATATTTTATAGTGTGTCTTAGAATCTTAGTTTTAAGATTCTAATTTGCTTTCCGTTTTGTTTATTGGAGAGTGACGAGTGAGTTTTCTATTTTATGTAAGATTTTTATAAATGCTTTGGCAGTCGTGCTTTTAAAAATGCTTACCTGTAATTATTTAGTATTTAATAATTAATTAATTTTATACTCTATGTTTGCCCTCTTGCTAAACCTCCAAAAATCTTTTGGCTGACGACTTTATTGTCTGATTTTCGCAGGTGGAGATTTCGTTCTAAGATCTCTAAAAGTGGAAATTAGAATTGTGTTTTTCTTTGTAATTTTATAAGTCGTCAGCAGGAAGATAAAATTTACCCTTTCGTAAATTACAGGTGAGTGATACTTTCGTTCTGCTAAAGTGTTTACAACTTTTAAGATTTTCCTACTCATGTGCACTCTCCGATAGATTCATTTGTGTATTTATTATGTGTGCTTTAAATTTATCAGAGCGTGTACTCAGAATTTGTTTGTAAGTTTTTTTTTTTTTCTTTATTTGCTGGGACAGACGTAACTGTTTTTCTAATCATTTACTTGTCTCTTATTGAGACCATTAATTATTAATTTTAAAGTAATTTTCGCCAGTCGTTTGGCTGGGATTCACCAGGTTTAAGTGTTTCTTCATTCCAATGATATTTTTCGATTGTTCTTGAT
Organism: Epiperipatus broadwayi; assembly: GCA_028023455.1. Taxonomy (NCBI): domain Eukaryota; kingdom Metazoa; phylum Onychophora; class Udeonychophora; order Euonychophora; family Peripatidae; genus Epiperipatus; species Epiperipatus broadwayi. The sequence continues at coordinate 7,304 of JAQFVV010003045.1, read as the reverse complement.
GTGGATCAATCGCCGTTATTTTAAACGTAGTAATTGGTGCAGTTCATTTCGATATAAGGACATTCAAGATCTGACCATGTTTAGATCTTGAACAGCTCATCGGCGCTGGTTCTTTGATCTATTTCAAGGGCATATGTTTGGATAGCTGAAAGTGAGAACCAATGTTTAAGTGAATCCTCTGCTGAATGAAATTTGCTTCCTCCCTTTTTAATTTGTGTATTAGAAGATCAGTCAGTCTGTCATAGCTTTGCCTTTAGTAGGTCTGGTACACGCCTGAGCTAACTCACCTTTATTATGTCATAAACTTATATTTAATAATTTATTTTCTCATAATAAAATTTATGAAATATGTTTAACTTAATTTGGCTGACGTTTGTCTTTGTGCTTTTGTCTCAATTGTCTAAACAATTTAAGATCTCTTGTTTCTCCCTGAGTCTAGTCGGCGCAAACCATCATCATCATCTATTCTGATTACAGTAAACAAATTTTCCAGACACTGGTCTGGTGGCGCTCTCTGTTTCAGAATAGATTGAATATCCGGTATAATATTAAACTTTTGTTATAACAGTCAAGTGTATATATATATAGAGAGAGAGAGATATCATTATTGATAATAATAAAACAATGTAATTCTATTAAAATAATTATTTTTTAAGTAAATAGTACAATTATTATATAATATTGATTTTCCTTTCATTTGTATTTGTAATTCAAATTTATTTATATATGTTTGTTTAGTCATCTGTGTAATGAAGTGATTTCTTTCTTTTTTTATAACTTAAAGCTGAGTGTACTTTCAGTCTGAGCTATGATTATGGTAAACTTCTCTGAAAGTGCACTCACCTTTAGGTTATAAAGAAAAAACTACTTTATTATGCAGACGAACAAATGTATGCAAATTTGAATAACTATTATATAGTAAAAAAAAAAGTGAGAGAGTAGATAAAATTGAAATATATTTATATAAATAATAATTGTTAAGTATTCTGCATGATTCAGTGCAATGATAGAATGCCAGACTAGAGTTAGAGATCCATGGACCACAAATCATCTCTCACTTACAATGCTCACACTTTATATGAACTTTCAAGCTACAAACTATTTATTTATATATATATATGTGTCACCATTTCTTATGCTTGCTTATAACTGTTATTAAAACAGACAAAACTCTCCATACGTATTGCCACTCAGTGCAATCTAGAGTAATCAATGGATGCCAGATGGTTTGTGCATAAAATCCCCATCTAGTGCCTTCTCATCCAATATCACCAGAATGGCTTCTGGCTTGCAGTCTTTGTCAGGAAGAGCCTTGGATCTGAGAGCACTGCACCCAGATCTTAGGTTTTAATGTAACCCTCCAGCAGACACCTTTAACTTCTATTTAACTACAAAACTAAGAGTCTTAAATTTAAACCACTACAATATTTTCAATCCAAGCCCATTAGCTTACATAATCATATAGGTCTGAACCCCGGTTCAGTACCTATACATTTTGGTAGCTTTGGTTCTTTAATAACCATAGCCACCACTATCCTATTAAGCAGGATTGGTTTTAAGCCAATAAACATCACCTGATCACCATTTTCTATGCTTGCTTATAACTGTTATTAGGAACAGGCAAAACTTTCCATATGTATTGCCACTCAATGCAAGCCAGAGTAATTTTTGCCTGTTTTAATAACAGTTATAAGCAAGCATAAGAAATGGTGATCATGTGATGTTTATTGGCTTAAAACCAATCCTTCCTAATAAGATAGTGGTGGCTATGGTTATTAAAGAACCAAAGACACTTAAATGTATAGGTACTGAACTGAGTTCAGACCTATATGATTATATAAGCTAATGGGCTTGGATTGAAAATATTATAGTGTTTTCAATTTAAGACTCATGGTTTTGTAGTTAAGTAGAGATAAAAGATGGCTGCTGGAGGGATGCATTAGATCCTAAGATCTAGGTTCAGTGCTCTCAGATCCAAGGCTCCTCCCTGATGAAGGCTACAAGCCAGGAACTAATCTGGGGATATTGCATGAGTAGGCACTCGATGGGGATTTCATGCATGAGTCTTCTGGCATCCATTGATTTCTCTGGTTTGCACTGAGTGACACTACATATGGAGAGTTTTGCCTGTTTTAATATATGTTAAGTAATCATTTGGTTACTTGTGCTTACGTTTAAATGTTCAGAATGATTAAATTATGTTTAAAATGTCTCCTATCAGGGTGTATAAAGCTAAAATTAAATGCTGATGATGCGATTGCTTAATAATAGAAGGCAAGGGAGAAGGGACATGAATTAAAGCAATGATAAAATAAAGGACAGTAACAATAAAATAGAAAAAAAAAAAACTCCTAGTCAATAATGGGTTATGTATTAAGTTTGATCTACAATGTGCTAATGTTAATGGAAATCAGAAGCATAAAAATAGTAATTTAAAAAAAGTGTTAATATTTCTAATGTATCCTTAGAGAAATAGAACATGGTGATTTTTTGATGATCTGAAAAAAATCATTTTAGTGCAGAAAGATCCGATGCCTTTCTTGATGTTTTCCAAGATGAACTCATAGTGTATAAGTTCAATTACATCAAAGACATCCAAAACTTTAAATTTGTATTTGTGGAAGTTATTATCTTCAGAAATTAATTATCTCATGGCTAGCTATAATAAATGATTGGTTTTGTTGAATAAAGTACTTCTGATAAATGAGGTCAGTTTTCTTCTTTTCTGGTTTGTCATTTATAAAAATGTAGCAAATACACTCTAAACCAGAAAATAAATTACAAATGAACAATAAAATATAATTATACATTTCCTACTATTTCTTGTAAAATTATTAATATACCACTCAAATTTGTTCTTTTGTATCTACAACAGGTATTGAATAAATTTGATAAAATATTACTTGTGTATTATATAGGTTTACCATAACTCATAAAAATTCAAATTAAATTTGAGCCAACTATGTGATTATTAATGATTCTCACTAGGTAAATGATACACATATGACTCATAAATATTATCATCTGGAGTAAATCATCTATCATAATGTGAATACTCTATATTTACTGTCATTGTATGCAAAACTGATAATCATATTTGCCTCAAAATTTGTTTTTTCTAAGAATGTTTTCGATATAGTTGTATGCAGTTTATGATGAAGACTAAATTTTGAGTGATGGAACAACTTCCAAAGAAAAGGAAAGAATGTTTCAATTAAATAGACAATTGCATATACAGAAGAATATTATTGCAGCTATTGAGATCAAATGTGATTAATATCTAAACAAAGGCTATTTCCTTAGTTGAAGCTGATTTTGAATAAGTGTTTAGGGATATTTGAAACAGCAGTTCAACATAGCCAAATTCAGTATTTTGAATAATTGGGCACTATTTTCTGAATCTCAGGAATCTGATGACATAGATGATTAGATATTAGTTAGTAATTTTGAATGGCCGTCATCAATTCCACTTTCTCAATGCAAAGAGAGAAAACTTTTATGTCAAGGTGATTAATGCATTTTTGGAATTCCAGAGACAGCTGCATCAGGATTCTCTTACTGTAATTTTTTAAATTAAACTTGGTAAAAATTATTAGAATTAGCAAAGAATGTCGATGGTCATAAATTAACCAAAATTAAAATACTTGGAGACAAGTTTGTTAATTGTTGATCTTTAAGCTATTTTCATTGTCATTAGATATTGTTCCTATATCCATATTCGGAATATGATTTCAAATCTAGGTATCAAAAATAGTGCAATTGCTTAAGTGTTTCAAAACTTATTTTACCTGAATCTTTAGATTTTTAAAATATCTAATAGCATTTTAAATATTCTTAATTACTGTTAGGACATACAATAGACATTGAGTTTATTAGATCTAACTTAAAGTACATTAAAAAACAACTTTTTTTAAGCAAAATAATTTAAAAGTTGTAAAATACTAATTTACCAGTCCTAGTTTTATCTTTTTTGTTAATAGGTAAATTGATCTTTTTTTGACAATAATATCACTGAATCATTTACATATTTTCTTGCTAGTTCTTAAATAAGCTGGAATATTTTGTTTGAATAAGTAATCTCTTTTTTTTAATCTAATTAATTGACTAACTAACTATATATACATATATACAACTTTAAAACAGTTAAACTTATTACATTTCTAAACTACTGAGTGGATTTTTAACATTTTCATACCATAATCATGGCTAGCAATAATGTTATATTAATTTGTAAAAATTATAAAAGCAACTCTTCACTTTATTGCCATCTGTATGCGAAAGTAATCAATACCTCCTATCCTGAGTATTTGAACCCCCCCCCACACACACACACATCTAGATAGCTTTAAAGTGGAGAGCTGCTTATATCTTTTTGAGTAAACTAGCTGTTTTAGTCATATTTAGTAGTGATTGTAAGTATTTGTTAAAATTCCAAACTATTGTATCATAATTTAAAGATATTTTTAGGATTTACTAGAAACAAGATATTTTAATTTTGAGATATGGTAATCTCTTTCTATATATATAGCACTTATATTATTAGAGCTAAATACTTTTTAAAAAATGAATTACCATTGAAGTCAGTTTTTAAATGATTATATTGATGGATGTGTTGTTTAATTCTTAATAGTCAGATTAGCTTTTATTTTCTATAATGTGTATAGATAAATAATATCATAATTATTTAATACATAAACTTTTTTAGATAGCATTTCATTATATTAATGTATTACTGAATATAATAGTGTATATATAATTATGTTGAGATGTTTTTTGAACAATATTTGAATTTTTTTATAATTATAATAGATAATTACTAGGTAAAATAACCATTAACTAGTTCATTATAGATCTTCATAGGGGAACTTTGAAAGAAAAGCTTCTCTAATGGTTAGAGTTTAAGCATTTTTTCTATTCTTGCTTTACTCTAACTAATACTAGCTAGATCATATTTACTGAACATTATTGGATAGTTAGTTAAGTTGGCTATGATTTCCATTTGAAAGAAAGATTCTAATCTAATTGAAATCTGAAAAGCCCAAATTCAAATCCAGGTTACAGACATGATAGGTAAATATTCTATACCATAAGCTCTTTTTAACTATATGTATGTTTAAATAAATATTTCCATTTTATGATTATTTATACATATAAACACATTTTATGCTGTAGATATCTGTTATTTAAAGGTTGTTTGAACATTAAAAATTATTATATGCACTATCTAATGACTTAAAAATTTACTTAATTTTTTTTTTTTAATAAAAGCTTTAGTATTGTGTAGATTATAAATAAATTTGACCATTTAAAATTTTATTCATCAATTCCAAGACTTTCCCTATCTTTTCACCATCGCCGATCCTGTCCTATGTTTTGAAAAACAAAATTAAGAATTAATAAATTGGATGTCTTATCTGCCTTCAAGGTAATATCAGTAGAGATCATTTTCTAATATAATTATGTAAAATTATACTGAAGTCACTTTTTGGAAAAATAATACTTATATCTGGGCACTCAGTCAGAGAGATAAAGTAAAAAAACTTGTATGCAATGATATTTGATCTATAGTCATCAAAATGAAACATAATGTTTTAGTGTATTTTTCTTCTAAAGTATATGAAATCTTTAGGCAGATCCTGATTTACATCATAGTGGTTAGTGCATCTACCTTCATATTAATGAATTGGGAATCAAACCTGGATGAAACTTGGTTAATTTACTTAGATTTCAGCAAGCTTATGTTTTGTTTTGTTTTTTAATAAAAAAAAAATAGCCCATAGCCAATCTAATTAAATATCCATATGCGGTAAACAGTTATTTAGCTAATCTTAATTAGAGAATAAAATTAATCTGGTGCTTGTTTTACCCATATGTACATATGTGTATAATCTGTGTGTACATATAAATACATATAATCTTCTATAACTAATCTAAAATCTTTATTTTAGCAATATAAATCATATGAAAAATCAGTTACAGCAATTAGGATTTGATTTTGATTGGAGTAGAGTAAGTATATAAATTATTTTTAATGACAATAATATATATATATATGAAAATTTTTTAATAGCACTATCTATAAATGCACTCACTTAGCATATATATATATGAAAAACAAAAAACCAGCAAAAACTTGCTAACGCTTGTATTTATGTCAACAGATGGCGTTCTACCAAAAACACCGTCAAGCGCATGTTTACATAAACGTCAGAGCATGCATTCACTATCTCTAACTTTAATTTCCATTTTCAGATCATGATTTCAAGCTATTTGCTATCATCAGTGAAAGACAGGAATTTTTGAAATTAGATCTAAACACAAACTCCTGAGCGTTTATGAAACAGTTTCTATTCAGCTTGCAAGCGTGAATCTTTTGGACACGTAATGTCTTCAAACTCAGCATAGCAAGCCAGATAGCTACGTGGGTCTGATCTCAGTTCAGCATCACCACATAGTAGAAGCCTCTGCAATATATATCATTGCTAGAAAGACCTCAAAGGTACATTTATGAAAAACAAAAATTAAGTTAAAAACTTGCTAACGCTTGTATTATGTCAACAGATGAAGTTTCTACTTCAAAACCGCGCGTCAAGCTTATGTTTACATAAACGTCAGAGCATGCATTCACTATCTCTAACTTTAATTCCCACTTTCAGATCATGATTTCAAGCTATTTGCTATCATCAGTGAAAGACAGGAATTTTAGAAACTAGATCTAAACACAAAACCCTGAGCGTTTATGAAACAGTTTCTGCAAGCGTGAATCTTTTAGACACGTAATGTCTTCAAACTCAGCATAGTTTTCCAGATAGCTACATGGGTCTGATCTCAGTTCAGCATCACCACATAGTAGAAGCCCCCTGCAATATATATCATTGTTAGAAAGACCTCAAAGGTACATTTATGAAAAACAAAAAACAAGTTAAAAACTTGCTAACGCTTGTATTTATGTCAACAGATGGCGTTCTGCCAAAAACACCATCAAGCGTATGTTTACATAAACGTCAGAGCATGCATTCACTATCTCTAACTTTAATTCCACTTTCAGATCATGATTTCAAGCTATTTGCTATCATCAGTGAAAGACAGGAATTTTAGAAACTAGATCTAAACACAAACTCCTGAGCGTTTATGAAACAGTTTCTACAAGCGTGAATCTTTTTAGACATGTAATGTTTTCAAACTCAGTACAGCAAGCCAGATAGCTACATGGGTCTGATCTCAGTTCAGCATCACCACATAGTAGAAGCCTTGCATTATATATCATATATATATATATATATATATGCACCATTTAAATATAT
>JAQFVV010003044.1:0-15327 GCA_028023455.1 Epiperipatus broadwayi | reverse complement strand
GTGTAAAATTTGTTTACATAAACGAAAAAAGAGTCAGAATTAACTACCTCTTTCATTTGCTCACCCCCAGATCAGCTGATTTCAAGCTGGTTTGCTCTCCTCAGTGAGGGATAGAGTATAGAAACTAGATCTAAACACTGACTCTCAAGTGTTTATGCAAAACGTTTCTATCAGATTGCAAGCGTGAATTTTTCAGACCGGTAAAGTCTTCAAACTCAGCCTAGCAAGCCAGATATTTATATGGGTCTGATCTCAGTTCAGTATCACCATATAATCAAAGTCTCTGCAATATATATCATTGCAAGAAAACTTTAAAGGTACATTTATGAAAAACAAAAACAAGTTACTCACGTAACCTGCTATCACTTGTTATTTATGTTCAAAAGATGGCGCTTTACCAAAACCACCGAACAAGTGTAAAATTTGTTTACATAAACGAAAAAAGAGTCAGAATTAACTACCTCTTTCATTTGCTCACCCCCAGATCAGCTGATTTCAAGCTGGTTTGCTCTCCTCAGTGAGGGATAGAGTATAGAAACTAGATCTAAACACTGACTCTCAAGTGTTTATGCAAAACGTTTCTATCAGATTGCAAGCGTGAATTTTTCAGACCGGTAAAGTCTTCAAACTCAGCCTAGCAAGCCAGATATTTATATGGGTCTGATCTCAGTTCAGTATCACCATATAATCAAAGTCTCTGCAATATATATCATTGCAAGAAAACTTTAAAGGTACATTTATGAAAAACAAAAACAAGTTACTCACGTAACCTGCTATCACTTGTTATTTATGTTCAAAAGATGGCGCTTTACCAAAACCACCGAACAAGTGTAAAATTTGTTTACATAAACGAAAAAAGAGTCAGAATTAACTACCTCTTTCATTTGCTCACCCCCAGATCAGCTGATTTCAAGCTGGTTTGCTCTCCTCAGTGAGGGATAGAGTATAGAAACTAGATCTAAACACTGACTCTCAAGTGTTTATGCAAAACGTTTCTATCAGATTGCAAGCGTGAATTTTTCAGACCGGTAAAGTCTTCAAACTCAGCCTAGCAAGCCAGATATTTATATGGGTCTGATCTCAGTTCAGTATCACCATATAATCAAAGTCTCTGCAATATATATCATTGCAAGAAAACTTTAAAGGTACATTTATGAAAAACAAAAACAAGTTACTCACGTAACCTGCTATCACTTGTTATTTATGTTCAAAAGATGGCGCTTTACCAAAACCACCGAACAAGTGTAAAATTTGTTTACATAAACGAAAAAAGAGTCAGAATTAACTACCTCTTTCATTTGCTCACCCCCAGATCAGCTGATTTCAAGCTGGTTTGCTCTCCTCAGTGAGGGATAGAGTATAGAAACTAGATCTAAACACTGACTCTCAAGTGTTTATGCAAAACGTTTCTATCAGATTGCAAGCGTGAATTTTTCAGACCGGTAAAGTCTTCAAACTCAGCCTAGCAAGCCAGATATTTATATGGGTCTGATCTCAGTTCAGTATCACCATATAATCAAAGTCTCTGCAATATATATCATTGCAAGAAAACTTTAAAGGTACATTTATGAAAAACAAAAACAAGTTACTCACGTAACCTGCTATCACTTGTTATTTATGTTCAAAAGATGGCGCTTTACCAAAACCACCGAACAAGTGTAAAATTTGTTTACATAAACGAAAAAAGAGTCAGAATTAACTACCTCTTTCATTTGCTCACCCCCAGATCAGCTGATTTCAAGCTGGTTTGCTCTCCTCAGTGAGGGATAGAGTATAGAAACTAGATCTAAACACTGACTCTCAAGTGTTTATGCAAAACGTTTCTATCAGATTGCAAGCGTGAATTTTTCAGACCGGTAAAGTCTTCAAACTCAGCCTAGCAAGCCAGATATTTATATGGGTCTGATCTCAGTTCAGTATCACCATATAATCAAAGTCTCTGCAATATATATCATTGCAAGAAAACTTTAAAGGTACATTTATGAAAAACAAAAACAAGTTACTCACGTAACCTGCTATCACTTGTTATTTATGTTCAAAAGATGGCGCTTTACCAAAACCACCGAACAAGTGTAAAATTTGTTTACATAAACGAAAAAAGAGTCAGAATTAACTACCTCTTTCATTTGCTCACCCCCAGATCAGCTGATTTCAAGCTGGTTTGCTCTCCTCAGTGAGGGATAGAGTATAGAAACTAGATCTAAACACTGACTCTCAAGTGTTTATGCAAAACGTTTCTATCAGATTGCAAGCGTGAATTTTTCAGACCGGTAAAGTCTTCAAACTCAGCCTAGCAAGCCAGATATTTATATGGGTCTGATCTCAGTTCAGTATCACCATATAATCAAAGTCTCTGCAATATATATCATTGCAAGAAAACTTTAAAGGTACATTTATGAAAAACAAAAACAAGTTACTCACGTAACCTGCTATCACTTGTTATTTATGTTCAAAAGATGGCGCTTTACCAAAACCACCGAACAAGTGTAAAATTTGTTTACATAAACGAAAAAAGAGTCAGAATTAACTACCTCTTTCATTTGCTCACCCCCAGATCAGCTGATTTCAAGCTGGTTTGCTCTCCTCAGTGAGGGATAGAGTATAGAAACTAGATCTAAACACTGACTCTCAAGTGTTTATGCAAAACGTTTCTATCAGATTGCAAGCGTGAATTTTTCAGACCGGTAAAGTCTTCAAACTCAGCCTAGCAAGCCAGATATTTATATGGGTCTGATCTCAGTTCAGTATCACCATATAATCAAAGTCTCTGCAATATATATCATTGCAAGAAAACTTTAAAGGTACATTTATGAAAAACAAAAACAAGTTACTCACGTAACCTGCTATCACTTGTTATTTATGTTCAAAAGATGGCGCTTTACCAAAACCACCGAACAAGTGTAAAATTTGTTTACATAAACGAAAAAAGAGTCAGAATTAACTACCTCTTTCATTTGCTCACCCCCAGATCAGCTGATTTCAAGCTGGTTTGCTCTCCTCAGTGAGGGATAGAGTATAGAAACTAGATCTAAACACTGACTCTCAAGTGTTTATGCAAAACGTTTCTATCAGATTGCAAGCGTGAATTTTTCAGACCGGTAAAGTCTTCAAACTCAGCCTAGCAAGCCAGATATTTATATGGGTCTGATCTCAGTTCAGTATCACCATATAATCAAAGTCTCTGCAATATATATCATTGCAAGAAAACTTTAAAGGTACATTTATGAAAAACAAAAACAAGTTACTCACGTAACCTGCTATCACTTGTTATTTATGTTCAAAAGATGGCGCTTTACCAAAACCACCGAACAAGTGTAAAATTTGTTTACATAAACGAAAAAAGAGTCAGAATTAACTACCTCTTTCATTTGCTCACCCCCAGATCAGCTGATTTCAAGCTGGTTTGCTCTCCTCAGTGAGGGATAGAGTATAGAAACTAGATCTAAACACTGACTCTCAAGTGTTTATGCAAAACGTTTCTATCAGATTGCAAGCGTGAATTTTTCAGACCGGTAAAGTCTTCAAACTCAGCCTAGCAAGCCAGATATTTATATGGGTCTGATCTCAGTTCAGTATCACCATATAATCAAAGTCTCTGCAATATATATCATTGCAAGAAAACTTTAAAGGTACATTTATGAAAAACAAAAACAAGTTACTCACGTAACCTGCTATCACTTGTTATTTATGTTCAAAAGATGGCGCTTTACCAAAACCACCGAACAAGTGTAAAATTTGTTTACATAAACGAAAAAAGAGTCAGAATTAACTACCTCTTTCATTTGCTCACCCCCAGATCAGCTGATTTCAAGCTGGTTTGCTCTCCTCAGTGAGGGATAGAGTATAGAAACTAGATCTAAACACTGACTCTCAAGTGTTTATGCAAAACGTTTCTATCAGATTGCAAGCATGAATTTTTCAGACCGGTAAAGTCTTCAAACTCAGCCTAGCAAGCCAGATATTTATATGGGTCTGATCTCAGTTCAGTATCACCATATAATCAAAGTCTCTGCAATATATATCATTGCAAGAAAACTTTAAAGGTACATTTATGAAAAACAAAAACAAGTTACTCACGTAACCTGCTATCACTTGTTATTTATGTTCAAAAGATGGCGCTTTACCAAAACCACCGAACAAGTGTAAAATTTGTTTACATAAACGAAAAAAGAGTCAGAATTAACTACCTCTTTCATTTGCTCACCCCCAGATCAGCTGATTTCAAGCTGGTTTGCTCTCCTCAGTGAGGGATAGAGTATAGAAACTAGATCTAAACACTGACTCTCAAGTGTTTATGCAAAACGTTTCTATCAGATTGCAAGCGTGAATTTTTCAGACCGGTAAAGTCTTCAAACTCAGCCTAGCAAGCCAGATATTTATATGGGTCTGATCTCAGTTCAGTATCACCATATAATCAAAGTCTCTGCAATATATATCATTGCAAGAAAACTTTAAAGGTACATTTATGAAAAACAAAAACAAGTTACTCACGTAACCTGCTATCACTTGTTATTTATGTTCAAAAGATGGCGCTTTACCAAAACCACCGAACAAGTGTAAAATTTGTTTACATAAACGAAAAAAGAGTCAGAATTAACTACCTCTTTCATTTGCTCACCCCCAGATCAGCTGATTTCAAGCTGGTTTGCTCTCCTCAGTGAGGGATAGAGTATAGAAACTAGATCTAAACACTGACTCTCAAGTGTTTATGCAAAACGTTTCTATCAGATTGCAAGCGTGAATTTTTCAGACCGGTAAAGTCTTCAAACTCAGCCTAGCAAGCCAGATATTTATATGGGTCTGATCTCAGTTCAGTATCACCATATAATCAAAGTCTCTGCAATATATATCATTGCAAGAAAACTTTAAAGGTACATTTATGAAAAACAAAAACAAGTTACTCACGTAACCTGCTATCACTTGTTATTTATGTTCAAAAGATGGCGCTTTACCAAAACCACCGAACAAGTGTAAAATTTGTTTACATAAACGAAAAAAGAGTCAGAATTAACTACCTCTTTCATTTGCTCACCCCCAGATCAGCTGATTTCAAGCTGGTTTGCTCTCCTCAGTGAGGGATAGAGTATAGAAACTAGATCTAAACACTGACTCTCAAGTGTTTATGCAAAACGTTTCTATCAGATTGCAAGCGTGAATTTTTCAGACCGGTAAAGTCTTCAAACTCAGCCTAGCAAGCCAGATATTTATATGGGTCTGATCTCAGTTCAGTATCACCATATAATCAAAGTCTCTGCAATATATATCATTGCAAGAAAACTTTAAAGGTACATTTATGAAAAACAAAAACAAGTTACTCACGTAACCTGCTATCACTTGTTATTTATGTTCAAAAGATGGCGCTTTACCAAAACCACCGAACAAGTGTAAAATTTGTTTACATAAACGAAAAAAGAGTCAGAATTAACTACCTCTTTCATTTGCTCACCCCCAGATCAGCTGATTTCAAGCTGGTTTGCTCTCCTCAGTGAGGGATAGAGTATAGAAACTAGATCTAAACACTGACTCTCAAGTGTTTATGCAAAACGTTTCTATCAGATTGCAAGCATGAATTTTTCAGACCGGTAAAGTCTTCAAACTCAGCCTAGCAAGCCAGATATTTATATGGGTCTGATCTCAGTTCAGTATCACCATATAATCAAAGTCTCTGCAATATATATCATTGCAAGAAAACTTTAAAGGTACATTTATGAAAAACAAAAACAAGTTACTCACGTAACCTGCTATCACTTGTTATTTATGTTCAAAAGATGGCGCTTTACCAAAACCACCGAACAAGTGTAAAATTTGTTTACATAAACGAAAAAAGAGTCAGAATTAACTACCTCTTTCATTTGCTCACCCCCAGATCAGCTGATTTCAAGCTGGTTTGCTCTCCTCAGTGAGGGATAGAGTATAGAAACTAGATCTAAACACTGACTCTCAAGTGTTTATGCAAAACGTTTCTATCAGATTGCAAGCGTGAATTTTTCAGACCGGTAAAGTCTTCAAACTCAGCCTAGCAAGCCAGATATTTATATGGGTCTGATCTCAGTTCAGTATCACCATATAATCAAAGTCTCTGCAATATATATCATTGCAAGAAAACTTTAAAGGTACATTTATGAAAAACAAAAACAAGTTACTCACGTAACCTGCTATCACTTGTTATTTATGTTCAAAAGATGGCGCTTTACCAAAACCACCGAACAAGTGTAAAATTTGTTTACATAAACGAAAAAAGAGTCAGAATTAACTACCTCTTTCATTTGCTCACCCCCAGATCAGCTGATTTCAAGCTGGTTTGCTCTCCTCAGTGAGGGATAGAGTATAGAAACTAGATCTAAACACTGACTCTCAAGTGTTTATGCAAAACGTTTCTATCAGATTGCAAGCGTGAATTTTTCAGACCGGTAAAGTCTTCAAACTCAGCCTAGCAAGCCAGATATTTATATGGGTCTGATCTCAGTTCAGTATCACCATATAATCAAAGTCTCTGCAATATATATCATTGCAAGAAAACTTTAAAGGTACATTTATGAAAAACAAAAACAAGTTACTCACGTAACCTGCTATCACTTGTTATTTATGTTCAAAAGATGGCGCTTTACCAAAACCACCGAACAAGTGTAAAATTTGTTTACATAAACGAAAAAAGAGTCAGAATTAACTACCTCTTTCATTTGCTCACCCCCAGATCAGCTGATTTCAAGCTGGTTTGCTCTCCTCAGTGAGGGATAGAGTATAGAAACTAGATCTAAACACTGACTCTCAAGTGTTTATGCAAAACGTTTCTATCAGATTGCAAGCGTGAATTTTTCAGACCGGTAAAGTCTTCAAACTCAGCCTAGCAAGCCAGATATTTATATGGGTCTGATCTCAGTTCAGTATCACCATATAATCAAAGTCTCTGCAATATATATCATTGCAAGAAAACTTTAAAGGTACATTTATGAAAAACAAAAACAAGTTACTCACGTAACCTGCTATCACTTGTTATTTATGTTCAAAAGATGGCGCTTTACCAAAACCACCGAACAAGTGTAAAATTTGTTTACATAAACGAAAAAAGAGTCAGAATTAACTACCTCTTTCATTTGCTCACCCCCAGATCAGCTGATTTCAAGCTGGTTTGCTCTCCTCAGTGAGGGATAGAGTATAGAAACTAGATCTAAACACTGACTCTCAAGTGTTTATGCAAAACGTTTCTATCAGATTGCAAGCGTGAATTTTTCAGACCGGTAAAGTCTTCAAACTCAGCCTAGCAAGCCAGATATTTATATGGGTCTGATCTCAGTTCAGTATCACCATATAATCAAAGTCTCTGCAATATATATCATTGCAAGAAAACTTTAAAGGTACATTTATGAAAAACAAAAACAAGTTACTCACGTAACCTGCTATCACTTGTTATTTATGTTCAAAAGATGGCGCTTTACCAAAACCACCGAACAAGTGTAAAATTTGTTTACATAAACGAAAAAAGAGTCAGAATTAACTACCTCTTTCATTTGCTCACCCCCAGATCAGCTGATTTCAAGCTGGTTTGCTCTCCTCAGTGAGGGATAGAGTATAGAAACTAGATCTAAACACTGACTCTCAAGTGTTTATGCAAAACGTTTCTATCAGATTGCAAGCGTGAATTTTTCAGACCGGTAAAGTCTTCAAACTCAGCCTAGCAAGCCAGATATTTATATGGGTCTGATCTCAGTTCAGTATCACCATATAATCAAAGTCTCTGCAATATATATCATTGCAAGAAAACTTTAAAGGTACATTTATGAAAAACAAAAACAAGTTACTCACGTAACCTGCTATCACTTGTTATTTATGTTCAAAAGATGGCGCTTTACCAAAACCACCGAACAAGTGTAAAATTTGTTTACATAAACGAAAAAAGAGTCAGAATTAACTACCTCTTTCATTTGCTCACCCCCAGATCAGCTGATTTCAAGCTGGTTTGCTCTCCTCAGTGAGGGATAGAGTATAGAAACTAGATCTAAACACTGACTCTCAAGTGTTTATGCAAAACGTTTCTATCAGATTGCAAGCGTGAATTTTTCAGACCGGTAAAGTCTTCAAACTCAGCCTAGCAAGCCAGATATTTATATGGGTCTGATCTCAGTTCAGTATCACCATATAATCAAAGTCTCTGCAATATATATCATTGCAAGAAAACTTTAAAGGTACATTTATGAAAAACAAAAACAAGTTACTCACGTAACCTGCTATCACTTGTTATTTATGTTCAAAAGATGGCGCTTTACCAAAACCACCGAACAAGTGTAAAATTTGTTTACATAAACGAAAAAAGAGTCAGAATTAACTACCTCTTTCATTTGCTCACCCCCAGATCAGCTGATTTCAAGCTGGTTTGCTCTCCTCAGTGAGGGATAGAGTATAGAAACTAGATCTAAACACTGACTCTCAAGTGTTTATGCAAAACGTTTCTATCAGATTGCAAGCGTGAATTTTTCAGACCGGTAAAGTCTTCAAACTCAGCCTAGCAAGCCAGATATTTATATGGGTCTGATCTCAGTTCAGTATCACCATATAATCAAAGTCTCTGCAATATATATCATTGCAAGAAAACTTTAAAGGTACATTTATGAAAAACAAAAACAAGTTACTCACGTAACCTGCTATCACTTGTTATTTATGTTCAAAAGATGGCGCTTTACCAAAACCACCGAACAAGTGTAAAATTTGTTTACATAAACGAAAAAAGAGTCAGAATTAACTACCTCTTTCATTTGCTCACCCCCAGATCAGCTGATTTCAAGCTGGTTTGCTCTCCTCAGTGAGGGATAGAGTATAGAAACTAGATCTAAACACTGACTCTCAAGTGTTTATGCAAAACGTTTCTATCAGATTGCAAGCGTGAATTTTTCAGACCGGTAAAGTCTTCAAACTCAGCCTAGCAAGCCAGATATTTATATGGGTCTGATCTCAGTTCAGTATCACCATATAATCAAAGTCTCTGCAATATATATCATTGCAAGAAAACTTTAAAGGTACATTTATGAAAAACAAAAACAAGTTACTCACGTAACCTGCTATCACTTGTTATTTATGTTCAAAAGATGGCGCTTTACCAAAACCACCGAACAAGTGTAAAATTTGTTTACATAAACGAAAAAAGAGTCAGAATTAACTACCTCTTTCATTTGCTCACCCCCAGATCAGCTGATTTCAAGCTGGTTTGCTCTCCTCAGTGAGGGATAGAGTATAGAAACTAGATCTAAACACTGACTCTCAAGTGTTTATGCAAAACGTTTCTATCAGATTGCAAGCGTGAATTTTTCAGACCGGTAAAGTCTTCAAACTCAGCCTAGCAAGCCAGATATTTATATGGGTCTGATCTCAGTTCAGTATCACCATATAATCAAAGTCTCTGCAATATATATCATTGCAAGAAAACTTTAAAGGTACATTTATGAAAAACAAAAACAAGTTACTCACGTAACCTGCTATCACTTGTTATTTATGTTCAAAAGATGGCGCTTTACCAAAACCACCGAACAAGTGTAAAATTTGTTTACATAAACGAAAAAAGAGTCAGAATTAACTACCTCTTTCATTTGCTCACCCCCAGATCAGCTGATTTCAAGCTGGTTTGCTCTCCTCAGTGAGGGATAGAGTATAGAAACTAGATCTAAACACTGACTCTCAAGTGTTTATGCAAAACGTTTCTATCAGATTGCAAGCGTGAATTTTTCAGACCGGTAAAGTCTTCAAACTCAGCCTAGCAAGCCAGATATTTATATGGGTCTGATCTCAGTTCAGTATCACCATATAATCAAAGTCTCTGCAATATATATCATTGCAAGAAAACTTTAAAGGTACATTTATGAAAAACAAAAACAAGTTACTCACGTAACCTGCTATCACTTGTTATTTATGTTCAAAAGATGGCGCTTTACCAAAACCACCGAACAAGTGTAAAATTTGTTTACATAAACGAAAAAAGAGTCAGAATTAACTACCTCTTTCATTTGCTCACCCCCAGATCAGCTGATTTCAAGCTGGTTTGCTCTCCTCAGTGAGGGATAGAGTATAGAAACTAGATCTAAACACTGACTCTCAAGTGTTTATGCAAAACGTTTCTATCAGATTGCAAGCGTGAATTTTTCAGACCGGTAAAGTCTTCAAACTCAGCCTAGCAAGCCAGATATTTATATGGGTCTGATCTCAGTTCAGTATCACCATATAATCAAAGTCTCTGCAATATATATCATTGCAAGAAAACTTTAAAGGTACATTTATGAAAAACAAAAACAAGTTACTCACGTAACCTGCTATCACTTGTTATTTATGTTCAAAAGATGGCGCTTTACCAAAACCACCGAACAAGTGTAAAATTTGTTTACATAAACGAAAAAAGAGTCAGAATTAACTACCTCTTTCATTTGCTCACCCCCAGATCAGCTGATTTCAAGCTGGTTTGCTCTCCTCAGTGAGGGATAGAGTATAGAAACTAGATCTAAACACTGACTCTCAAGTGTTTATGCAAAACGTTTCTATCAGATTGCAAGCGTGAATTTTTCAGACCGGTAAAGTCTTCAAACTCAGCCTAGCAAGCCAGATATTTATATGGGTCTGATCTCAGTTCAGTATCACCATATAATCAAAGTCTCTGCAATATATATCATTGCAAGAAAACTTTAAAGGTACATTTATGAAAAACAAAAACAAGTTACTCACGTAACCTGCTATCACTTGTTATTTATGTTCAAAAGATGGCGCTTTACCAAAACCACCGAACAAGTGTAAAATTTGTTTACATAAACGAAAAAAGAGTCAGAATTAACTACCTCTTTCATTTGCTCACCCCCAGATCAGCTGATTTCAAGCTGGTTTGCTCTCCTCAGTGAGGGATAGAGTATAGAAACTAGATCTAAACACTGACTCTCAAGTGTTTATGCAAAACGTTTCTATCAGATTGCAAGCGTGAATTTTTCAGACCGGTAAAGTCTTCAAACTCAGCCTAGCAAGCCAGATATTTATATGGGTCTGATCTCAGTTCAGTATCACCATATAATCAAAGTCTCTGCAATATATATCATTGCAAGAAAACTTTAAAGGTACATTTATGAAAAACAAAAACAAGTTACTCACGTAACCTGCTATCACTTGTTATTTATGTTCAAAAGATGGCGCTTTACCAAAACCACCGAACAAGTGTAAAATTTGTTTACATAAACGAAAAAAGAGTCAGAATTAACTACCTCTTTCATTTGCTCACCCCCAGATCAGCTGATTTCAAGCTGGTTTGCTCTCCTCAGTGAGGGATAGAGTATAGAAACTAGATCTAAACACTGACTCTCAAGTGTTTATGCAAAACGTTTCTATCAGATTGCAAGCGTGAATTTTTCAGACCGGTAAAGTCTTCAAACTCAGCCTAGCAAGCCAGATATTTATATGGGTCTGATCTCAGTTCAGTATCACCATATAATCAAAGTCTCTGCAATATATATCATTGCAAGAAAACTTTAAAGGTACATTTATGAAAAACAAAAACAAGTTACTCACGTAACCTGCTATCACTTGTTATTTATGTTCAAAAGATGGCGCTTTACCAAAACCACCGAACAAGTGTAAAATTTGTTTACATAAACGAAAAAAGAGTCAGAATTAACTACCTCTTTCATTTGCTCACCCCCAGATCAGCTGATTTCAAGCTGGTTTGCTCTCCTCAGTGAGGGATAGAGTATAGAAACTAGATCTAAACACTGACTCTCAAGTGTTTATGCAAAACGTTTCTATCAGATTGCAAGCGTGAATTTTTCAGACCGGTAAAGTCTTCAAACTCAGCCTAGCAAGCCAGATATTTATATGGGTCTGATCTCAGTTCAGTATCACCATATAATCAAAGTCTCTGCAATATATATCATTGCAAGAAAACTTTAAAGGTACATTTATGAAAAACAAAAACAAGTTACTCACGTAACCTGCTATCACTTGTTATTTATGTTCAAAAGATGGCGCTTTACCAAAACCACCGAACAAGTGTAAAATTTGTTTACATAAACGAAAAAAGAGTCAGAATTAACTACCTCTTTCATTTGCTCACCCCCAGATCAGCTGATTTCAAGCTGGTTTGCTCTCCTCAGTGAGGGATAGAGTATAGAAACTAGATCTAAACACTGACTCTCAAGTGTTTATGCAAAACGTTTCTATCAGATTGCAAGCGTGAATTTTTCAGACCGGTAAAGTCTTCAAACTCAGCCTAGCAAGCCAGATATTTATATGGGTCTGATCTCAGTTCAGTATCACCATATAATCAAAGTCTCTGCAATATATATCATTGCAAGAAAACTTTAAAGGTACATTTATGAAAAACAAAAACAAGTTACTCACGTAACCTGCTATCACTTGTTATTTATGTTCAAAAGATGGCGCTTTACCAAAACCACCGAACAAGTGTAAAATTTGTTTACATAAACGAAAAAAGAGTCAGAATTAACTACCTCTTTCATTTGCTCACCCCCAGATCAGCTGATTTCAAGCTGGTTTGCTCTCCTCAGTGAGGGATAGAGTATAGAAACTAGATCTAAACACTGACTCTCAAGTGTTTATGCAAAACGTTTCTATCAGATTGCAAGCGTGAATTTTTCAGACCGGTAAAGTCTTCAAACTCAGCCTAGCAAGCCAGATATTTATATGGGTCTGATCTCAGTTCAGTATCACCATATAATCAAAGTCTCTGCAATATATATCATTGCAAGAAAACTTTAAAGGTACATTTATGAAAAACAAAAACAAGTTACTCACGTAACCTGCTATCACTTGTTATTTATGTTCAAAAGATGGCGCTTTACCAAAACCACCGAACAAGTGTAAAATTTGTTTACATAAACGAAAAAAGAGTCAGAATTAACTACCTCTTTCATTTGCTCACCCCCAGATCAGCTGATTTCAAGCTGGTTTGCTCTCCTCAGTGAGGGATAGAGTATAGAAACTAGATCTAAACACTGACTCTCAAGTGTTTATGCAAAACGTTTCTATCAGATTGCAAGCGTGAATTTTTCAGACCGGTAAAGTCTTCAAACTCAGCCTAGCAAGCCAGATATTTATATGGGTCTGATCTCAGTTCAGTATCACCATATAATCAAAGTCTCTGCAATATATATCATTGCAAGAAAACTTTAAAGGTACATTTATGAAAAACAAAAACAAGTTACTCACGTAACCTGCTATCACTTGTTATTTATGTTCAAAAGATGGCGCTTTACCAAAACCACCGAACAAGTGTAAAATTTGTTTACATAAACGAAAAAAGAGTCAGAATTAACTACCTCTTTCATTTGCTCACCCCCAGATCAGCTGATTTCAAGCTGGTTTGCTCTCCTCAGTGAGGGATAGAGTATAGAAACTAGATCTAAACACTGACTCTCAAGTGTTTATGCAAAACGTTTCTATCAGATTGCAAGCGTGAATTTTTCAGACCGGTAAAGTCTTCAAACTCAGCCTAGCAAGCCAGATATTTATATGGGTCTGATCTCAGTTCAGTATCACCATATAATCAAAGTCTCTGCAATATATATCATTGCAAGAAAACTTTAAAGGTACATTTATGAAAAACAAAAACAAGTTACTCACGTAACCTGCTATCACTTGTTATTTATGTTCAAAAGATGGCGCTTTACCAAAACCACCGAACAAGTGTAAAATTTGTTTACATAAACGAAAAAAGAGTCAGAATTAACTACCTCTTTCATTTGCTCACCCCCAGATCAGCTGATTTCAAGCTGGTTTGCTCTCCTCAGTGAGGGATAGAGTATAGAAACTAGATCTAAACACTGACTCTCAAGTGTTTATGCAAAACGTTTCTATCAGATTGCAAGCATGAATTTTTCAGACCGGTAAAGTCTTCAAACTCAGCCTAGCAAGCCAGATATTTATATGGGTCTGATCTCAGTTCAGTATCACCATATAATCAAAGTCTCTGCAATATATATCATTGCAAGAAAACTTTAAAGGTACATTTATGAAAAACAAAAACAAGTTACTCACGTAACCTGCTATCACTTGTTATTTATGTTCAAAAGATGGCGCTTTACCAAAACCACCGAACAAGTGTAAAATTTGTTTACATAAACGAAAAAAGAGTCAGAATTAACTACCTCTTTCATTTGCTCACCCCCAGATCAGCTGATTTCAAGCTGGTTTGCTCTCCTCAGTGAGGGATAGAGTATAGAAACTAGATCTAAACACTGACTCTCAAGTGTTTATGCAAAACGTTTCTATCAGATTGCAAGCGTGAATTTTTCAGACCGGTAAAGTCTTCAAACTCAGCCTAGCAAGCCAGATATTTATATGGGTCTGATCTCAGTTCAGTATCACCATATAATCAAAGTCTCTGCAATATATATCATTGCAAGAAAACTTTAAAGGTACAATCTGATAGAAACGTTTTGCATAAACACTTGAGAGTCAGTGTTTAGATCTAGTTTCTATACTCTATCCCTCACTGAGGAGAGCAAACCAGCTTGAAATCAGCTGATCTGGGGGTGAGCAAATGAAAGAGGTAGTTAATTCTGACTCTTTTTTCGTTTATGTAAACAAATTTTACACTTGTTCGGTGGTTTTGGTAAAGCGCCATCTTTTGAACATAAATAACAAGTGATAGCAGGTTACGTGAGTAACTTGTTTTTGTTTTTCATAAATGTACCTTTAAAGTTTTCTTGCAATGATATATATTGCAGAGACTTTGATTATATGGTGATACTGAACTGAGATCAGACCCATATAAATATCTGGCTTGCTAGGCTGAGTTTGAAGACTTTACCGGTCTGAAAAATTCACGCTTGCAATCTGATAGAAACGTTTTGCATAAACACTTGAGAGTCAGTGTTTAGATCTAGTTTCTATACTCTATCCCTCACTGAGGAGAGCAAACCAGCTTGAAATCAGCTGATCTGGGGGTGAGCAAATGAAAGAGGTAGTTAATTCTGACTCTTTTTTCGTTTATGTAAACAAATTTTACACTTGTTCGGTGGTTTTGGTAAAGCGCCATCTTTTGAACATAAATAACAAGTGATAGCAGGTTACGTGAGTAACTTGTTTTTGTTTTTCATAAATGTACCTTTAAAGTTTTCTTGCAATGATATATATTGCAGAGACTTTGATTATATGGTGATACTGAACTGAGATCAGACCCATATAAATATCTGGCTTGCTAGGCTGAGTTTGAAGACTTTACCGGTCTGAAAAATTCATGCTTGCAATCTGATAGAAACGTTTTGCATAAACACTTGAGAGTCAGTGTTTAGATCTAGTTTCTATACTCTATCCCTCACTGAGGAGAGCAAACCAGCTTGAAATCAG
>JAQFVV010003043.1:0-15343 GCA_028023455.1 Epiperipatus broadwayi | reverse complement strand
TATATTGAACCGTATTTGAATATGTGGTATTCGAATCACCGGTCTTTTAGGCAGAGAAGAACATACTCGGAGAGTATGTATGCCCAAACGATAGCTATAAAGTATATAACTAACGTTACATTTCCAGGACATAACTTCTTCTCGACTGTTGAGTTCAACACCAAGTTCAAAGCACTTTTTTTGTTTGTGTATAAACACGGGCGCCAGCTGCTTATTCTAAAAGAATAGACAACGCACTTTGAATAGTGGCAACTAACCCAACACCTAAATCCATGACTAGCTCAGTTGTTTGTAATCACTAATAGATTATACTTAATTAGTGGTTAAAAGACTTGACAAAGAATTTGTTAAAAGGAATTTATAAAAGAATTGATAAATTGGAATTGATAAAAGAATTGACCAAACAAATAAAGTTTTAATTTTAAAGATAATTTATTAACTAACATTTTATTTACCTAAATTTAAACATTTTATAATTCTAATAAAACACTCGCATATTTTAAATTGACATTTATAAACTAGTTTAAATATTCTTGTTTACTTTCATAACAAAACACTGGTATTTATCTAATTTAACTAATAAATATTGATATAAGGATCACTTACATATTAACTCATGCACACACATAATAATATTAAAGTATTACATAGCATTTGAAATTTAATCACACACATATCAATAGTTCATTTATGTATGATATCGAGTTCATATAATTAGACTCTTGGAGGATTCAAGCACGAGTTGATGAAATGCAATGGCTATTACAGTATAAACGAAAATAAGCAAATGTTTTACCTAGGATTTTGAAGCGTAGATTTAACACTTTGTTTTCTTCCAGTATGAATGGTTCCAGTATGAATGCTTCCAGCCAGCTGGGATGTTTCCTTGCTGAGTTTCCTGATTTTCACGATTATTACTATCGAAGACAATTAGATACGGACGGAGATTTTCTACGATGTTAAGCTGACATTATTTCACGGGCAGATCTGCTGTTTTCATCGGACATCTGGGCTGGAGGTGAACGTGCATTCCAAAATTTTCTCAGCACTGCATTTTGTTTCTTAGCTGACTCAATTAATTTCCGAACTACACTCTCTCAATAGCTTTGTGAACTGATTGTCTCAACTAATTTGTGGAATGAATTGTCCGATAAAAAAAAGGTCTATTTATACCTGCGCCTTGTTGTCTTTCTGATATCTCCGGCAAAGATCTGTTATCGAATTCCTTATCAATTAATCCTTTGATAAATGTGTTTTGGAAGATTGCTTAATTAGTAATAGCCATGCAGAGATGTTGTTTTATTTTATTAATAGCCATTGCCGTGTTTTTAATGATAATCTTCTTTTATTTCCATACATTTTATTTATTACAAATCTCAAATATCCGCACTATATATTTTAATACAACTTACTATTCAGTTTTAACATTATTTTTCTTGAATTAAGAATTGAATGAAAAGAGGTTTGTATATTATATTTCTAAGAACACTAATAAAACTACTTAATTCCTATCTTTTTCTAAAACAAACTGAGATAAACTCTTCAGCATTTAATTTTATGTTTTTCTTTTATGAGTGATTACTTTAATAATAATTTTAGACAAAAATTATATGTGGCCTATATCAATATAGGTACATTACACACTCCCCTTCCTTTATGAAGAGTAAAATGCGTCAATGGTTTGACCATTTTATCTCTGACTAACATCAAATCTTAATTTATTATTCCTTCTAAGTTTGCCTTTTTTTAATGTCTTTTCCTTTCCAAACTAAGAGGCAATCTCAATTATGCTTTCTTCACTTTATATGCTAGTAACATTAGCCTACAATGCTTTGTCCTGAATAATAAATACAGAACAAACTAAATTTGTGTATAGGGATCTTTTGAAGCTTTGACTTGCGATTCTCTTGATCGGACTTTGTGAAGAAAAAGGTGGCTGCAAATGGCAGGAATTTCAACTGTCCATTTTCGACTTACACCCTGGGAAAACGATTGCCAATTCTCTTGATCGGACTTTGACTAAGCAACTTCTAATGGCAGAATTTTCAACTGTCCATTTCCGACTTAAAGCTTTGGAAAACGAGTATGACTTACTCTGGTTGTTGCCAGTGTGCTTTTTAAAAGAGGAATGATCCTGGCCAATCCGTTACGGGTGCACAATTTATCAATCAAGAGAGCTTTAAACTTAACCTTAGCATAAAACACTTCTATACTACCCTCATCCCTTTAGATTCGAACCCTTATACGCTCTAATATAACTTAGATTGACTTTATATTATTTATCACTAATCCTACAATATTATTTTAAATACACATGAAACATTACTTTAACATATTTATTTATATTATTCTGAACTATTACGAACATTATCTTACATATTTATTTAACTTACAATACTAATTTTAAACTATCACGGGCTCCAATTTACATATTTATTTATATTACGATATTACTTTTAACCCATTACTTTAACTTATATATTAAACGAACGTGTACTCAGAAAAAAACTATTTTGCTTTATTATGATTCATTCATTATTATTACTAGAGATTTTTTTTATCTTGATTATTTTAAACAATTTATTTACATCCTTTTCTTAACTTCACAGTATTCAAAACAAACTTTTTTATTTTACTACGAATATTTTATTTATTTTATAACAGATATATTATACTTATTTATTTAACTTTGTTTTTATTTTATGTATTTCAGATTATTTTATTCATTTATTTAAATCTACAACTTTACTTTTATATCATTAATTTGACCCATTTATTTAACTGATTTTTTATTTATTTGAACTGTTGATTTCCGAAGACATTTCCTTAAATTAATATGTGCGTGGAGAGAAAAATGCTTTTATTTTGCAAAGCCTCCGTTATTATTATTTGACAAAACAATCCATCATTTTTAAACAGCGAAATTCTAATTCAGGCTTTCACTTATGTCCAAAATAATTATATTAGACTCACTTAGTCCATTTCCGGTCCTTTTTGTTTATTTTCTTTCCTATTCCGCTCGATTTACTGACAGTTATGCTCAGTCAGGTGGCTCCCGTTTACATACATTCTGATCATTATATTGATCTATTTTCCTATATCAATCTATAGGTTCCCAGACCAGAATTTTTCCAATCTACTCGGGTTAGAAATTCTGCCATTTCTTCCACCATCCAACCATTGCTACTTAGCATCATTTGCTGCTTTGGCAGTGGCATGTTATGTCGGATTGTTCTTATAATTTGGTCGTCCGACAATGGAAACGCTGTTAAAGCCTTGAGTTTTGCCACCTGTTTAAAAAAAATTGCATGAGAGTTTCCCCATGGAAGCTGAAATATCTTTCTTTAGATACTTTACAGAGTATGCCATCCTGTCGGGCTTCGCTCCAGAAGGTTCTTAGGATGGCGTACCTATACTCTTCAAATGTGTGTGGTTTAGCATACTGGGTGTGCCACCAATCCAAGGCTGTTCCTTGAAGGTGACTGCTAGCAAGTGTAACTTTATCCCCTTCTTGCCACTCCCTGTATTAGTAACAAACCAGTTAAGCTTTCCAAATGTTTTAATGGATTCTCACCTGCTTCGGCCTTGAATGTCGCGATCATAAATTTTTCTTCCAGGAATCTCTTGGTCGGTCCACTCCGGCTTATTCTCCTTATCATAACTCTTATATTTGCGCTCCATCTGGTCCATCTTATTAGTTATATTTATACACATTTGTTTTACTTCCGACTTCAAACTATCACCGCTTTCAATTCTACGTTCTACTTCACTCTGAATGCCTTCATTTTTTAACAAACTTAATTCTTCCTGCGTTGTCCTAGCTACATTTCTCCATTCCCGGCATGTCTCTTCTATCTTTATTATTTTCCTTTCTAAATTATTATATCTAATGCTACCTTGCTCTAATTCAGCTCTCACTTCCTTTATGCTTTCTTCTACTATCGCCCTTTCCTGACTTTCTTCGTTCAAATCTTTCACTACAGCTTCTATGGCTATATGATTTGTTTCTACTTCATCTATTATTTCACCCCTCATTTCCTTCATTTCTCTAATTTCCGCTCTGAGTTCATTAATTTCTCCTATAACCTGACTAATTTCTTCCTTCAATTCTGCTTTGAGTTCTTTTATCAATTCTGCTTTGAACTCTTGCATCATATTCATCATCATTGTCATCATCATTGGCGTCTCAGATACTTCTTCTTTCTCCTTTTCTACTAACTAGGGATTTTAAAATATATTGGGCTTTCTTTCAGATCCATTTTCGAAAATTTCAATTTCAAAGTACTAGCGCTTATGTTAAACTGAATTTAATATACGACTTATTTATTTATTTTTCTTACTAAGACAGAAACTCACGTTAACTCCAGCCTATTGTCCTTTTCACTACCCGCTCTTAATGCTTTAACCCCGCCCAAATATCAGCTGTCTCTGATTTGATAGCATAAATGTCAAAATCTCTTTTCATTTAGAAAAAAAATTTTCGGTCAATTCTTTTTTTTTTTAAAATTAAAACACTTTTACATACGTAATTTAACTTTTTAGATTTTTATTTTCAACAAGAACAAAGTATTTAATTAACTGTCATTTATGACAAGTTCAGCCCACGTTGGGTAAAGCCATTGAACCGTATTCGAATATGTGTATTCGAATCACCGGTCTCTTAGGCAGAGAAGAACATACTCGGAGAGTATGTATGCCCAAACGATAGCTATAAAGTATATAACTAACGTTACATTTCCAGGACATAACTTCTTCTGACTGTTGAGTTCAACACCAAGTTCAAAGCACTTTTTTTGTTTGTGTATAAACACGGGCGCCAGCTACTTATTCAAGAAGAATAAATAACGCACTTTAAGTAATGGCCACTAACTCAACGCCTAAATCCACGACTAGCTCAGTTGTTTGTAATCACTAATAGATTATACTTAATTAGTGGTTAAAAGACTTGATAAAGAATTTGTTAAAAAGAATTTATAAAAAGAATTGATAAAAAGGAATTGATAAAAAGAATTGACCAACAAATAAAGTTTAATTTTAAAGATAATTTATTAACTAACATTTATTTACTAAATTTAAACATTTTATAATTCTAATAAAACACACGCATATTTTAAATTAACATTTCTAAACTAGTTTAAATATTCTTGTTTACTTTCATAACAAAACACTGGTATTTATCTAATTTAACTAATAATATTGATATAAGGATCACGCACATATTAACTCATGCACACACATAATAATATTAAAGTATTACATAGCATTTGAAATTTAATCACACACATCAATAGTTCATTTATGTATGATATCGAGTTCATATAATTAGACTCTTGGAGGATTCGCACGAATTAATGAAATGCAATGGCTATTACAGTATAAACGAAAATAAGCAAATGTTTTACCTAGGATTTTGAATGTAGATTTAACACTTTGTTTTCTTCTTGTTTGTTGTGGTTCCAGTATGAATGCTTCCAGCCGGCTGGGACGTTTCCTTGCTGAGTTTCCTGATTTTCACGATTATTACTATCGGAGACAAATAGATACTGATGGAGATTTTCTAAGATGTTAAGCTGACATTATTTCACGGGCAGATCTGCTGTTTTCTCGGACATCTGGGCTGGAGGTGAACGTGCGTTCCAAAATATTCTCAGCACTGCATTTTGTTTCTTAACTGACTCAATTAATTTCCGAACTGCACTCTCTCAATAACTTTGTGAACCTGATTGTCTCAACTAATTTGTGGAATGAATTGTCCGATAAAAAAAAAAGGTCTATTTATACCTGCGCCTTGTTGTCTTTCTGATATCTCTGGCAAAGATCTGTTGTCGAATTCCTTATCAATTAATCCTTTGATAAACGTGTTTTGGAAGATTGCTTAATTAGTAATAGCCATGCAGAGATGTTGTTTTATTTTATTAATAGCCATTGCCGTGTTTTTAATGATAATCTTCTTTTATTTCGCATACATTTTATTTATTTACAAATCTCAAATATATACGCACATATATTTTAATACAACTTACTATTCAGTTTTAACATTATTTTTTCTTTAATTAAAATTGAATGAAAAGAGATTTGTATATTTATATTTTTACGAATACTAATAAAAACTATTTAATTCCTATCTTTTTCTAAAACAAACTGAATAAACTCTTCAACATTTAATTTTATGTTTTTCTTTTATGAAAGATTATTTTAATAATAATTTTAGACAAAAATTATATGTGCCTATATCAATATAGGTACATTATATATATATATATATATATATATATATATATATATATATATATATGTGTGTGTGTGTGTGTGTGTGTGTGTGTAGAAGATTAGTAGAACTAAGAAGTGGCAGTTGCAAGCAGTAATAGTAGTTGTTTTCAAATATTTTATGTAGTATTTATAATCTTTAATTGACATAGGTTATTACTATCCACTTTTCACACATACAATTTCACTTTCACATTTCATGTTATTGCAGTATATTATATAGAAGTGCATTCATATATGCGAGCTTCTGAATGTTAACTTCCAGATGTATGTTGAAAATAAAGCACAAAATATTACATAATATTAAAATAAATAAAATAAATCATCTTAAATAAATTATATTAAAATTGAATAAATTTCTCTATTATATAAAATATTTATACATACACACTATTATCATTATTATAAAATAAATAACTGTTGTATTAAATAGGATTAAAATGTAAATCTATTATATATTCCCTTTATTATTATTATTATTATTATTATTATTATTATTATTATTATTATTATTATTATTATTATTATTATTATTATTATTATTATTATTATTATTATTATTATTATTATTATTATTATTATTATTATTATTATTATTATTATTATTATTATTATTATTATTATTATTATTATTATTATTATTATTATTATTATTATTATTATTATTATTATTATTATTATTATTATTATTATTATTATTATTATAACTGCCCATGTAAAAAATCATTTCCAAGTATTAATTTTAATAAAATAATTATAAATATGTAATATAATTCTGCCCCATAAATGAGTAAATTAGAGTCCTAAATATAAATAGAATTATAGTACCACAATATCTATAACTTTTATAAGTAAGTGTTAAATCAAAGATAGAATAGTTTTATCTCAGGCTATTAAATTTTTTTTTTAAAAAAATCATGTGTATTTAAAGCATATGCTGGATCTAGTCATCACAATGTATACAAATGGAAAATTTCCAAGTAATAATCTATATAAATTTTCAAATACGATGTAAACTGGAAGACCAAACTGAATAATAATAAAACCTATTGATACTTTTTTTATAGTGAATATCCTGCTCATATTTTTTTACACGTCTGTTTTTTAGGTTTTTTCATCTTTTAAGAAAACTCTATGGATCTTCTGTTCCTTTGACAATCTTTAGATATATGACTGATTTTTTTTCTCATGTGTCATAGCATTAGCTGGGAAGCAAATCCGCTAACCCCGGACAACTGCTTGTAAAGCAGCCGTCGCTGACCTCACGACCACCAATGCTTGACTAAATGACTGATTTCTTCATTGCAATAACACTATTTCCACCTTTTTATTTTTGAATTATTAATTTTCTCAATGAACCCCTTCACAATTTTACATATGTTGATCTAGATTTTAATATTTTTCTAGAGTCAGAAAATTGTCTAATTTGATTTAATACTAACTCAATAGAATTTTTTCTTTAATTGCCAATATGTAAGCAATTCAACTTCACTTAATATTTGTTTAAGTAGCTTTTCATTATTTATTTCTTAGAACAATTGATTCAACACCTTTTCATCCAATGAATCTTCATAACTTATATTGTAATTTTTAATTTTTTATCCCAAATACTGGAAATGCATTCTTGCATGGTGTTCAGATAGAGAAAAATTAAAATTAAAACTAAACAATCATAAGTGGGAGTTTCAGCTTTTATCAGGGCCACTGAATCTCTTTGTAATCTCAGTAACATATTTGGGCCAGCAAAACCTTATAACACTGATATTTTTCTGTTGTTATAGACCTCATTCATTATATAACATTTCTTGATATGAGATATTAAAAGAAAATTAACCATTAATACATCTTAAAGCTTTCTAAATTTTTTTTTATTGATTTTATAATTGAAAATAGTATGGGGTACAGAAAATAATAGAAAAGAAATAGATTTTTTAAATATTTTATAGAGAACTTGATTGTGCTTTTCATAAGAGAAGCAGGAACCATTAAATTTTATAAAGATTGTCTTAAAGACATTCTAAAGATATGCAATTTTGATTGCTTTATTGAGAGAATGTGTGACTAAAAACAGAGAACATAAAGAATAACAATTGGACGATGTCTTTCAAAAGATGTAAAAAAGTGTTATGAATTCATTTTAAGCTTATACTCAATAATGGATTAATCCAATCTATAGAGCTATTTTGATCAGCTTCTGAATCCAATAGAGCTGGCCAATGAAATACCAATTATGTAGAAACAAATAGCCAATGATATAAACAGATCAATAATATAACTAGGTCAAATTGTTTAAAGTAGAGAACTAGTATGGAAGCAGAAAGCCATTTGAGAATCCATACAACAAAGCTAGGTTACTGTATGATGTTTAAATAATAATAAGAAAATAATAAATTCTGTACAACAGCTATATAAATATCAATTTTTTAAATATATTTATTCTTTTCCAATTTTGATGATGTTTAAATAGTAATTCACTAGCTTGAAATTATTTTGATAGCAGTACACTTATCCATTATTTTCTAGAATATTGTCAGGTTTGCTCAAATTTGGAGAAGAATATTTGTAGTGTAAATACTATCATACCCTTTCATGAGACAAGAAATGGGAATGGAAATGTTAGGCTTCATGAGAATCACAACATTTTATCAACATGTTAATTGTTACCGCTAACAGCTATGCTTTCATAATTTTATCAACTGTAACGAATGGAAAACTTTTTTACTTGTTGCAAATATATTATTATTGTAAATAGATATAATAAATATTTTTATAGAAAACATTTTCTGATAAAAAAACGCATAAACACAACAAAAAACACCTTAGAACAAATTAAAAGACCAATATGCTATATATATATATATATATATATATATATATATATATATATATATATATATATATATATATATATATATATATATATATATATATATATATATGACTTTTTTGTGTTCTTAGATTGGTTTGAATAGTCATTGCAAAACTCAACTCTAATTTTTTGTACTTTTTTGCCTTCCCATTTTTTCTAAGTTACTATGACCATCTATTTGTCTGAAAAATGTAACTCAATTTTCACCCACTTCTCAATTTCCAATCCTAATTGAAATTTTGTTGCGACCAATTTTAGCAAAAATTTTAAATGGGATTCAAAGCCTTTTATGGTATTAAATGGGATTCAAAGCATTTTATGGTATTAATATCCAATAATATTATATTGTATCTAAATTTTCTTCATAATATCTGGAACTATATAAAACTAAACGATAAGGGGAAAAACACTTTTATTCATTTAAATGTAATATTCATTAAGGCTGTAGCCTCAAGTACATGCATATAAAAATGCGATAGTAGGGACCTCTACAGGTCTTAAACCACAAGCTACCCTTTGGAAGAAAAGAGGGTTCTCTCTTTTCTTCCAAAGAGTAAACTTGTGGTTTCTTTTCTTCCAAAGAGTAAGCTTGTGGTTTAAGACCTGTAGATGTCCCTACTATCGCATTTTTTATACACATGTGCCTGAGGCCACAGCCTTAATGAATATTACTTACATAATCAATGTGCATTTAATAAATTTACAATTACATCTAAATGTAGTAAAAAAAATAATTATTCTTCAGTTTTCACAAATAAAAATTAGGGCTAATCATGTTTAGAAATTGTATCAGTGCCCTTTGTATTTTTATTTGTAAAATATGAAAATTTGTTTTTTACTTTTTAGTGCTGTATGGAAATAAAAACATTTAAAAGAATATTATATATATATATATATATATATATATATATATATATATATATATATATATATATATAATTATTCAAAACAGTACAATAATTAATACAGTAAACAATATTTTAAAAAACAATATATACCAATTTAATCATTTTTATTTAGGAATAATAAATTATATAAATATAGTTCTGATAAACAAAGTAACATAAATGTATTTATTATGGATTTGTTAAATGTTGGATATGATCATAAATTAATTTATAATATTGTTACTAAGTTTAATAATAATGGAAATATTTTAGATACTATAGATATTGATAAAATAAAATATACTTGGATATCAATACCATTTATTTGTAATGAACAAGTGAAATTTATAAAACAGATATATAAAAATATATGTCGAGTTGCATTTTATACTACTCCTAATTTAAATAGATTAATAAATAATTCAAAAAATAGGTGTAGTATTTTAAATCAAAGTTGTGCAATATATAAATGGCTGTGTGTTTGTGGAAAGGCATATATTGGTGAATCTCGATGTACATTGGAGAAAGATAAAAGGAACATTTGTTGTTATATAACGAGTGCAAAAATCAAGACAAGAGAATGTTAAAAATGATGATGTATCACCATCAGTATTTTTTGATTATAATGTAACATGTAATTATGGTTTTGATTTTGATTTTAATAATTAAGATTTTGTTTATTGAAAGAAATAATAATAAACACAAAATTAAAGAAGCTATGTTAATAAAAAGTGAAAAGCAACAGTTGATAAACAGACAGACTGCCAATATAAAAATTAATGAATTGTGGGAAAATTGATGTATGACATATTACTTTTTTTTTTTTTTTTACATTTGTAACGGTTTTTTCTAATACAATTTGAATCTAGTTGATAACGACTACATAGATAGTTGAAAGTACTTCTATTAAATTGGTATATATTTGTTTTTTAAAATATTGTTTACTGTATTATTTATTGTATTGTTTTGAATAATTATATATATTTTATTATAATTGGAATACAGACATTGATTAATAATTTATATATATATATATAATTCAAACAAATATATTTAACACAGTATTCAAAATTAAATAATATATTCTTTACCAGAAGTACTTTCAATTGTTTCACTGACAATCTTTATCAACTGTTAATACAAACGTACAAAAAATAAAAACTTGCATTACCCATCATTCAATCTATTCAAATTTCCCATAATTCTGTTGTCTTTATATTAGCCGATTGTTTATTAATTAAGCCACCTCTATTCCTAGATATCATCATTGCCTCTTTAATTTTACGTTTTTCACTACACCTTTCAATTTGAATAATTTTTATATCTCTATTATTAAATTTAAAACCATAATTACATGTTTTATTATGATCAAATATAATTGATGGAGTATTCATATTTACTGAAGATATATTTTCTTTCTGTACATGTTTATATAATGTCTTATGATCATTATATCATTTTTGTAATGTACATTTGGATTCCCCTATATATTTTATTCCACAACCACATTCCAACATATATATAACAGAACTTAATTCAAACTTAGAAATCTTGGCTTTGGAGTTATTTATCATATCATTTATATTATTTAAAGAGAAAAAGAAATTCTACACAAACCACTAAAAAGTTTATTAATTAATTTAGCTTGTTGATTAGATATAAAAGGAATAGAAATCCATTTATCACTTTTTAATTTACTTAATATTTTCTTATTATTACTCTTATTTTGATTATATTTTGTAATTGTATTATGAATAATATTCAGACGTGTGCTCTTCCGATCTCAACATATCAGTAATATATACATTAATATTTTCAATTTTATCACTAATAAATTTGCACAAATAATCATTTCTAAATAAAAATGACTTCAAACCAGCTAATTTATGACTCATATGAACTTTAGAATTATATGGAATATAACCCCTAATTTCCACAGGCTTTAAAATCATATTATAATCAAACACATTATTATTTCTTTTAATAAATATATCTAAAAACTTTATAGAATCTTCCTTCTCTTCATTTAACACCCGTTTTACATTATTAATCATATTTAACTCATTAAACAATTAACTATTATTTCATTATGTGCACATATAAATACATCATCAACATATCTAGAATATACTTTAATTCCTTTATATTTTATCTGAGACAATATCTTAACCTCACAATTAGAAATAAAAAATTACAAAGCTATGATACCACCGGAAGACCCATTGGCCAACCAAAATTCATTTTATAAAAGCAATCATTAAACCTAACATATATATTATCATTCACAAATCTTAATATTTTAACAATAAAATTCCTAATATTGTTATCTATAGATTTTAAAAACAAAGCTCTTTCAATAATCTCTATTGATTCCATACGACTAATTGAACCATACATTTCAGATATGTCAAGTGTACACATAACATCATTATTATCAATTTTTATATTTTTAATCCTATTAATAAAATCAAATGATGATGAAATCGTATAATCTCCAAATCCAAGCACGTCTTGCAGTATTTTTTCAATATATCTACAAGCATTATAATAAAAAACACCACCAAAATCAACAATTACTCTTAATGGATAACAATTTTTATGCAATTTTATATTTGCAAAGATTCTTGGAAACACTGTGTTAAATATATTTGTTTGAATTATTATTATATAATTTAAAAATACAGACATTTAATGGTTGTAGTTATTTATATATGAAATGGATTTAAAGCAATTAAATGGAATTTGGCTTTTAAAGGAATGGCGGAAAGTAACGGTTAAAGTTATTACGTTAAAGTGCAGAATAAAGTTTTTGTATTCCTGTCGGATTTTTAAAGTGTTTCCTAACTGTTGTTGTATTAAAATAAATAAGTTATGTAAATTGAGTGTGAGATCTATGGATGATCTAAAAAATATAATACTTCGTAATATATTTGACCAATGTAAGTATTTGCTGTTTTATAATAGAAAGTATTTAAGAACATTAAATCATTTTATTTACGTTAATAATATTGATTATTTATATGAATATAAACAGATTTGACAAATACGTTTTAATAATTTGCATTCAAAAATGATGGATAAATTTAATAGGAAAATTGAACATTTGTATAATAAAAAGTTTCAAGAAATTTTAGCAATCAAAACTATGTGAATATCTCTGGAGTTGATTTGAATTTAAATCAGCGCTATATTTTAAATTTTGAATCTAAATACGTCGGTGAGGTTTGAAAGATTCTAGTATTGAATTAAATGCATCGAACGAATAAACGTTTGGTGTTATAAATAAATTTAAATGAGAGGAATAAAATAATTAATGAAATAAAAAATAAAACATTGATAAGCAAATGATAATGTTTAGTTAAATCAAATTTATGAATTTAAAAAATTTTTAAAAAGTAATAAATTAACTTGTTTGAAGAAGGACAAGGGGTTCTGGATGTGACTAATGAAACAGGATAACATAATATGAAAATTAAGGATCAAATGAAGAAGCTTTATTTTGAAAAATGTGAATTAAATAATATTGAACATATAGATGAAATTATTAATGACATTTAATGACTGCTAAAAAGAAAAGTTATTGATCAAAGACATATTACAGTTCATATCCATCATCTGCAGTGTATACAAGAATCTTTAAATATAAAATTACATAAAAATTGTTATCCATTAAGAGTAATTGTTGATTTTGAACGAGTTTTTTATTACAATGCTTGTAGATATATCTGAAAAATATAATGCAAGATGTACAGATTTGGAGATTATACGATCTTAATCATCATTTGATCTAACTAATAGGATTAAAAATATAAAAATCGATAATAATGATGTTATGTGACACTTGACATATCTGAAATGTATGGTTCAATCAATCATATGGAATCAATAGAGATTAATTGAAAGAGCTTTGCTTTTAAAATCTATAGATAACAACTATTAGGATTTTATTGTTAAAATATTAAAGATTTGTAATGATAATATATATGTTAGATTTAATGATTAGTTTTATAAAATAGAATTTTGGTTGACCAATGAGAGATCTTCCGGTGATATCACAGATTTGTAAATTTTTTATTTCTAGTTAAGAGGGGGGGGGGTTAAGATATTGTCTCAGATCAAAATATCAAAAGGAATTAAAGTATATTGTAGATAGTTGATGATAATCTTGCTACATAATGAAATAATAGTTAATTTGTTTAATGAGTTAAATATGATGAATAATGTAAAATGGGTGTTAAATGAAGAGAAGGAAGATACTATAAAGTTTTTAGATATATTAATCAAAAGAAATAATAATGTGTTTGATTATAAATATGATTTTAAAGCCTGTGGAAATTAGGGGTTATATTCCATACAATTCTAAAGTTCATATGAGATCAAAAATTAGCTAGTTTGAAAAAATCATTTTTATTTAGAAATGATCATAAGTGAAAATTTATTAGTAAAAAAATTAAAATATTAATGTACATATTACAGATATGTTGAATTAGTAATGGAAGGAATATTATTCATAATACAATTACAAAATATAATCAAAATAAG
The DNA here is from genome assembly GCA_028023455.1 of Epiperipatus broadwayi. Classification (NCBI taxonomy): domain Eukaryota; kingdom Metazoa; phylum Onychophora; class Udeonychophora; order Euonychophora; family Peripatidae; genus Epiperipatus; species Epiperipatus broadwayi. Next base: position 778 of record JAQFVV010003043.1, on the reverse strand, counting down.
AGTAATAATAAGAAAATATTAAGTAAATTAAAAAAGTGATAAATGGATTTCTATTCCTTTTTATATCTGATCAACTGCTTAAATTAATTAATAAACTTTTTAGTGGTTTCTGTAGAATTTCTTTTTTCTTTCAAATAATATAAATGATATGATAAATAACTCCAAAGCCAAGATTTCAAGTTTTAATTAAGTTCTGTTATATATATGTTAACAATGTGGTTGTGGAATAAAGCATATAGGGGAATCCAATTGTACATTATATAAATGATATAATGACCATAAGACATTATATAAACGTGTACAGAAAGGAAAATATATATTCAGTAAATATGAATACTCCATCAATTATATTTGATCATAATATTATAAGTGTAATTATGGCTTTAGATTTAGTAATACAGATATAAAAATTATTCAAACCTGAAAGGTGTAGTGAAAAAAGTAAAATTAAAGAGGCAATGATGATATCTAGTAATAGAGGGTGGCTTAATAAATAAACAATCGGCTAATATAAAGACAACAGAACAGTGGGAAATTTGAATAGATCAAATGATGGGTAAGACAAGTTTTTATTTTTCGTTGTATTAACAGTTGATAAAGATTGTCAGTGAAACAATTTAAAAGTACTTCAGGTAAAGAATATATTATTTAATTTTAAATACTGTGTTAAATATATTTGTTTGAATTATTATTATATAATTTAAAAATACAGACATTTAATGGTTGTAGTTATATATATATATATATATATATATATATATATATATATATATATTAA
>JAQFVV010003042.1:0-10000 GCA_028023455.1 Epiperipatus broadwayi | reverse complement strand
CAAATGAAAGATGAAATTGCTGTAGGTAATTTTGGTTATGGTAATAGAAATGAGAGAGGACATAGACTTGTGGAGTTTGCAGAGAAGGAAAAAACTTTATATTATGAATTCTTTTTTTGAGAAAAATGTTAGAAGGAAATGGACATGGAAGCATCCAAATGAAGGTACAGCAGAATTGGATTATATTTTGACTAACAGGAAATACATATTTCAAGATTGTAAATGTTCTTAATAAATTTAACACAGGAAGTGATCATCGATTAGTAAGGGGTAAGATACATGTTAATGTAAAACTAGAGAGACAAATATTATTAAGAAAAACTATATTTACAGTTGATATTCCTAATCTTCAGAAACATTCTAATGAATTTAAATTAGAACTTACAAATCGGTTTCAAGTATTAGTAGATTTTGAACATGATTCAGATTTGAATGAAATTAATATGAAAATAACTGATACACTTTTAAAAGCTGCAACAAAGATAGCTGGTAGAAAAAAGCAGCAATTGACCAATAAAATTTTACTGAGACTAGAGAATTTATGAAGAAAAGAAGGAATATGAAGATATACAAAAATGATGCATTAAAAATGATTGAATACCTCGAATTTTGTAAAATGGTGCGGAAAAGAGTTGAAAATGATATAAGAAAGTATAACTGTGAATTAGCAAGAAAAGCTGTAGAAGAAAATAAAAGTCTTAAGAATGTAAAACAACATTTTGGTATTGATAGGAAATTTATATCTGCAATAAGGAAAAAAGATGGAATTATTACTAAAAAGAGGGATGACATTATGAAATTGGTAGAAGATTTTTATCGAGAATTATATAGTAATAAAGAACAAGTACCTCCTATATCTATTACATCTTCCGAATTGCCCAGAATTTTAAATGAAGAAGTGAGAAATGCAATTAAATGTATGAAAAAAGGAAAGGCTCCAGGTAATGATGGAATTATAATTGATATATTAAAAGAAGCAGGTGAAGAAACAGAAAAAATATTAGCAAAGTTATATACCAAATGTCTAAATGATAAAGATGTACTGGATGATTGGAAGAATGCAGTAATAATATTAATATTTAAAAAGGTGATAAAGAAGATATTAGAAATTACAGACCTATCAGCCTTTTATCAGTTTTATATAAAATTTTTACCAAGATAATTACAACTCGTCTACAGAGAACCTTGGATTTTCACCAACCAAGAGAACAAGCTGGATTTAAAAGTGGTTTTAGTACAGTAGATCATATTCAAGTATTGAGAGAAGTTATAGAAAGGACAAATGAATATGAGTTGTCATTGTGTTTTGGATTTGTAGATTATGAAAAGGCATTTGATTCTATAAACATTTCTTCAGTGATTAAAGCATTGGATCATCAAGGTATAGATCCAGGATATTGTCATATTTTAAAGAATATTTATAAAAATGCAACAGCAACAATTAGATTACATAATGATACTGGGAAAGTCAACATTGAGAAAGGTGTAAGACAAGGTGACTCCATATCTCCAAAACTTTTTACAGCAGTGCTGCAAGAAGTATTTTGTGGATTAAAATGGGAAACTAAAGGAGTCAAAGTAAATGGAGATTATTTAAGTCATTTAGATTTCGCAGATGATGTAGTTGTTTTTGCAAATAATGCTTCCGAGCTGCAGGAAATGTTGCAGGAGTTATCAGATGAAAGTAGGAAAGTAGGACTAAAGATAAATGTTAAAAAGACTAAAGTAATGTTTAATCGATTTGCTCAAAATATGAAAATAAAGATTGATTATGATGAATTAGAAGAAGTTAAGAGTTACAAATACCTTGGTCAGATTATTAATACAGATGGAAACATAATAGAGGAAATTAATCATAGAATTAAACTTGGTTGGAGTGCTTTTGGTAGAAATAACTTGATATTAAAAGGAAATATGCCTATGTGTTTGAAAAGAAAGGTTTTTAACAAATGTGTTTTACCAGTTCTTACTTATGGACCTGAGACTTGGACACTTAATAGAAGATCAATACAGAGACTTCAGACCATTCAAAGAAGTATGGAGAGATGTATGTTGGGAGTAACAAGAAGAGATCGAAAACGCAATGTATGGGTAAGAGAACAAACAGGTGTTACTGACCTCATTGAAAAAATTAAAAGATTGAAGTGGAGTTGGGCTGGACATATTGCTAGAAGAGATGATAATAGATGGACAATTGAAATTTTAAACTAGATTCCAAGAGATTGTAAAAGACCTAGAAGGAGACCACATGTAAGATGGATGGATGAAATAAGAAAATGTGTAGGAGTGATGTGGAGAAGAGAAGCTAAAGATCAGAGAAGATGGATTAAACTTGGAGAGACCTTCATCCTGCAGTGGATTGATAATGGTTGATAATGATGATGATGATGATGATATGATGATAGTGACTATAGCTTTTGGAAAAAAACCCCAAAGACACCAAAATGCATAGATACCAAACTGAGTTCAGATCTGCATGACTATATAAGTAAGTGAGATTGGATTGAACACACTAATATGTTTTCATCTTAGGATCACAGCTTTATAGTTAACTAAATTGGTAAAAGATGCCTGCTGAAGGATTACGTTAAATTCTTAAGTGCAATATTCACAGGGTCCAAGGCTCCTCACTTTGGGATTAATGGATCAGTAGAACTAGATAGGGATTTTATGCCAAATGTTATTGCCTCCACTGATTAATAAGGCTTACACTAGGTGGTACTACTGTATGAAGAGTTTACTATTGTAGGGAAAGAACTTGTGTAAAAATAAGGACTGGTGATCATGTGACATTTTGGTGATGTTTGAATTATTGTTCACATCCAATGTTATTTTCTAATATCATGTAGAATAATTACTGCATGGATTTTCCATAAAAAATAAAAAAAAGATTTAAAAAGTCTCAAATTATATGTCCAAATGGTGCCTAATGTGCAAGAAAAACCCCCAAAATATATCTTTATAAAATATTTAAATGAATATTATATTAGAAAAAAAACAGTTAATAGTTCATTATCTGTATTATTTTATATAGTGTAAATCAAAATTCTATTTACATGTTTTTGTGTATAATAAAAGTGTAACAGCTAAAGCTCATATGTCATAGCATCGGCCAGGACGCGAACCCACACCCGTCTGCAATCAACTACTTGCTTGCAAGGCGGGTGCAATGACCTCTCGGCTACCTAGCTCTTTATATTAAGATTTTTATAGCTTTAAATGTGAGAGCTAGCGTAAATAAGGTATGATTAAAATTGTGTGAAGTGATCTTCCCATTAGATTGTATGTATTTAATATTGGATTTACTAAGAAGACTTTGAGCAAACAGAGCAATATAAAAAATAATTAGTAATTAATTGATAGCAATTAGTGTCTTAAATAAAAGTAGTGGAAAAAAAAAGAAATTCATAAAAAATTAAATGCATGTGATATATCTATCCAAAAACAGTTACTATATAAAAAAGTAATCTATAACAAATTAAATAACTATGGCAGTTTTAGAGATCATATAACGTTCCCTTTATTAATCTAGCCTAGTTTTTTACTTATAAAATAATTCCAATAATAATTTTGATTTTTTACTGCTATTTAAGAAGGGATTCAATTGTTATTCCATTAGTAAAATGAAGAAAATCATGCTCCTTAAAATAGGTTACCAACTCTTTGTTTTGAAACTTAGGTTAACTCTTTGTTTTGAAACTACTACCAGGAAAACAATTGTTAATTTTATTGTTACAATATAATAAATTATAATAGACACACTTTTTATCACTTTCAGATTAATATGGATGACTTTATTATTATTCTCCAATTGTTTAACAAATTTTTTTTTATGAATTGCTTGTGATGTGATGCACTATGGCCTTTCCCTTTTCGGAGTCAGGAATCTCCCAGCCAAGAAACCTGTTAGCCACCTTCCTTTCCATTCCCCACCCTAAGTTTTTTCATATTCTTCTCTATTCTGTTCCATCCCATTTCCACAACCTTATCCTTGTTAACTCTGTGGCCATTATATCTAAATCTCGCTTATCTTTTGCCATATCCAGTATAAAAACAAAGAACCCACTTTCTGTATAATAACTTTATTTATATTTATTGTCCCACAACTTCATTATTTGTTCCTTTTCTGCTTGTAGACATTTGCATTCAATTAATAGATGCCTAATATTGCTATTCCTTCCTTACATAACTTGCAGACTAAATCACCCATATTTTTCCATTTATGTGTATATTCCCTTGTTGCTAAAGATCCTGTTTGAACCTTAAATAGTAGCTACTTTCCTTGCTAAACTCTTTTTACTCTCCGTACTAGTTCTCCATCACCCCAACTCCCTATTTTTTATTAATGCATCTATTCTACTATTCCATTTTTTGCCACTATAACACTCAAAAATTCTACTAACACAATCATTCCACCTTTTGTATAAGTATACTGACATGGGTTTTTATCAAAATCTTTTGCATACCCTACTACCTTTCTCACACATCCTGTTTCACAAGCATGTATCTAAAGCTCCATCTAGTGGAGAGATCATTAATATTAGAATAAATCACATAATATAATCATACTATAAACTGAATGTAATGAGAGCAGAATGTGCATGTGTAAAAACAAAGTTATGTGATATGTTTTGATATTATTTTATTGTAAAGATGAATATGAACCTTAGCCTTCTAAGAGTCTCATTGTCTCATATATATTATGTGTTGTGATTCCTGTATTCGAAGTTATGATGCATTGGATTAAGAAAAAGGAAGTAATATCAATAAGATATCAATAGCAATCAAGGTTTACTCATGAAATAATGGCTTCATTGCAAAGAGAGTTTGACATATTTCATCTGTACATTTTTGAGCAATATTCAAATTTGTTTGGTTTTTATAAGTCCATCCTATATCCAACTCCAATTTTTTATAACCATCTATTAGCCCAAACAATGTCAAAATACCTTATTATACACACAATTTATAAACAATACTCACTAGAAATATCAAACATCTCAATCTCCACATATGTGTTGCATCTTGATATTTTTCCATTGAATCATTTTTTGCAAGATAAGGATTAGTTTCTGTTCCTTCTAATAGTGTGGAGGCAAATAATTGCCCTGCAAAAATACTAACTATTTTGGTTTTGTTCATTCACTCTCCTTCTCTTTTGAACTTTACCAAATTATAACCATTTACCAACACATAATTCTAGACTATCCTCTCTTATTATGAATATATTTTGAAAACAACTTTTCAGTTGTCGGATAAGCTAGAAATAATAAACAGCAACAATCTTCAGTCATCAGGTAAGTTAGAAAGATCAAACACTTGGGTCTAATCACCAAACATCACATGATCATCAATAGGATTATGATGATTGTGGTTTTTAAAGAACCAAAGATACCAAAGAGTATGGATGCTAACTGAATTCAGATCTATATAATTGTACAAGCGAATGAGCTTGAATTGAAAACTATTGTGTTTTCATTTTAGACTCAAAACATAATAGTTAGCTTAATAAAGTAAAAGATGGATGCTGGAGAGTTGCATTAGGTTCTGAGTTCTAGGTACAGTGCTGTCATATCTGAGGCACCTCATTGATGAAAGCTACAAGCTAGAAACTAGTCTGGGGATATTGGATAAGTAGGCACTAGATAGGAATTTTATGCACAAACCTTCCTGCATCTATTGATTACTCTGACTTGCACTGGGTGGTGCTATTGTATGGAGAGTTTTGGTTCTGATCACTTCTAATATTTCATGAAAAGGTGAATAACATTTACATGTCAGAGATAATTTCAATTTCTTGATTTATATCAATACATCCCCTTCAACTCAACTATAATGCAATTATATCCACCAACACAGAAATCCAGAACATTCCCTCTTACTATGCATGACATTCACAAACAATTTTTCTGTCTCAGGTGAGATAAAAATGGAAAACTACATAGATATCCATATCTGTGTTGTGGCTCAATTTTCTTCCATTACAACAATATCTTACAAGACAGGGAATGGTTTTGTTTAGATTTAATATTTTGCTGGAACAATGATATTATCATTGCAGTGCAGAAATATTTTTAATTTTTTGGGGGGCTTTTATCAGTGCATTTCTCATCTTAATGTTACTACTATATTACAACTATTCATCAATGCAGAACTATAACTGTTTAAAAACAAGTTTATTTACAAGAGAATTACCATGAAAATTAGCATTAGATATCAAATACACTAAACAATGAGTTATCAGGAAATTAAAAACATAAAGATTAAAATTTAAAACTATAGTACAGACGTTGCATTAAAAAAATCACTAGTGAATAAAATCTTCAGTACTTAGGCTGAAGTTATATGCAAGATGACTTAAACAGTAAAGCCATATTAGATAATTTGGAGAAAACATTAATAATAATGATGATTAAGAATTGTTAAAAATCATTAAGAATTACAGATGTAATTCAGTTTTTTATCAATAATAATAATGATAATGATGATAATAATTCATGTCATCACTTATATGCTAATTACAAAGTACCTACAACCAAATATCACTATTTAATACATGTAAGTATAACTACTGGAGCACTCACAATCTAATTATATCCAGATTCACCTGTTGGTTATCCCTCCCCAATGCTAAGTAGTCTCCAGATCCAAAATTGTCTGACTTTCACCCGAGACTTAACTTCTTCTCCCTACCGATATCCCACTTCCTATGATATTGCAGACTGTAAATAACCATTGACTCTTTCTACCAACTATGTCACAGGGAAGAGAAAACACAGCTTCATCTATTTCATATTTGTCCAGCACTAACACATTTGGGAAATCATGTTAAACACATGCAGGTGAAGCACTCCAACACTAAACAGCATCATTGAGTTGTATAATAGAAATACCTTCCTAGCTATTCATGCAGCAACATTTAGCTTATATGCCGCTTTGGTATACCTGATGCACTTTTTGCCTTGGTAGCACCACCTGTCATTACCCAACACGTACCAACAAGCTTGAACAACTGAGAGCTGGGCATTTTAAACTTGAACATCCAGATATCTTTGCTGCTACATGACCACTTTGTAAACATCAATACAGCCTCCAAATCATATGCCATAATACTTATCAATATAGCATTGCAACATAATCTAATTATAATCAGCTATTTACAAGATACAGCAAACATTACTTGAATTATCACTGAGACAACAATGACTTCATGTATTAAGAACAATATTAACCTTTGCAAAAACTGAACTAATGCTTATAATCACAGAACATCAATTTCCCAGAATATTTAGGAGAAGAATATTTAATAAACTTTTGCCAAAACTAAACCAATATTTATAATCATGGATCATCAATTTCCCAGACAATTTAGCAGAAGGACAATGACTCCTTATATTGATCATTCTTGAAATTATATTGATTCCATTCTGAATTTTTTATGCCATGTATCAGAAAAAAATTACAGACATGTGTAAATGCTGTTACAATATTTGTACTTGGACTATTTTTTTATTTGTAAAAGGAAGTACACTGATGTAATCTTTGTTGATAAATAAAGTTGATTTGAAACATCATTAACATTATAATAATAATGTCTTATAGATTAATGGATTCTGGATATGTAGCTCCAATTCTGTAACTTCTGGTGCTGAAACTTCATATGAAGTCACAGACAATAAATCGCATCTGATTATTTATTTAATAGTGATCAATTAAAAGATCAGGTATTGTTTTCAGCACTGAAAATAACTAGATGAGCTTTGATTCAAAGATCGTTAACATTCTTCTATTAATGACCATACCCAGTCTATAGAAATGCCATGGTTTTTGTAATTTTTTTTAAATTGGTAAACAAATTTCAATCATGTATGGTATTCCTGTGGAACCACAAACTCTGTGATATCAATCTACATACCTTCAATTATATGCTAATCAAAACTAAATGTAAACATGGTACTATAGCATCCACTTTTTTTACCCTTACTGAACATCACATTTCAAACATGAATTTATGTTCTCTATTTACATTCTCTTCATGATTCACATACTATACCTGTTCAGTTCTGTACTATAGTTAAAAGTATATATACTGATTTTTTTCTGAGCATTTTTCCTTCAAAAAGTTTTTATTCTATATGACTTTTGTAAAATACTATATTTTTTTAGAATCCAAAAATATATCCAGCCTATGGAAAGGCCATCGTATATATTTAATTGGTTGTTTTAACAATTTTTTCAGCTTTGTGAAACTTCTTGCTGGCAAATGTACTTAGTCTATGGGAAGTCCATCCTTTTTGTAATAGTTGTTTTAATTGGTTGTTTTAATAAATTATTTTTTTTTCATATGTCATAGCATCTGCCGGGACGCGAACCCACACCCGTCTGCAACCAACTACTTGCTTGCATGGCGGCTGCGATACCTCTCGGCTAACAACGCAAGACATAAATTATTTTTTGCTTGTGGAATTACTTCTCATAATCAAATTAAGCTCTTAAATATAAGGATAAAATTACTCCCTTTGCATAAAATGTTTTGTAAAAAAATTATAGTTTCTTAATGGCAGAATTATAATCAAACATAATAGATTTCTATTAATTGTGAATTTGACATGTGATAGTGTTATGGACTAAAAAATATTCTGAGGGCACTTTAGTAAAGCTTTATTGGCAAACATATTCAGACAACAGACAGAATAGGGATTTTACATATAAGAATGATAAATTGTCTAGGGAATTATGGGTAATAATAATATTTTTACTAATATCATTACAAATTATCTATAGAGAATAATAACAAAAAGAAACTAGATTTTTTGAAATTATTGTAAAATCAAACTGAGTCTATTTTAAAAATATATAAAGGTAACTTAAGTTAATTTTGTCATATAATAATAATTTAAAAATTAAAATGTTTGAATTTACAATTAAAACTATCAGCTTCTTTTTTGTAGTTTTTTTTATCATAGTTTATTTATTGGATATTACCGTACTTTCATTTTTGTCCTCATTCACCTAAGCTTTTAGAAAACCTAGTCATCATGAGGCATTACTTATGCCTCAGCATTAATTGTGATAATGAGATTGTACATTTGCTAGCACAACTTCACACTATAAGAAAACATGGTAATTTTGATTCCAGTCTTGGTGTTTTCTATTTGTTTTCAAACTTTATATTCTTCATTTTTTCTATCTATCTCGTTTTTATTTTTTTCTGGAATTAGAATGAGTACACTTATTTACAGGGGGAGCTGCTGTTGATGGGATGGCGATTTATTACTATCAACAGAAGTTACTGACAACTCCTGGCGAGCAATCTATAAACTAATGTTACTCTTCAATAAATGAAAAGGCACAGAATAGCTCGCCAGGAGTTTTCAGTAACTGCTGCACAAATTTCAACTTTATTTGAGCCATTGGAATTAAAATTTTATCAACTACAGTTCTAAATAAAATTAATAAATTGTAAATAACTATGACAACTACATGCTAAAATATAATAAATTAATGGCAATACCGGTATTTTACATTTGTAGAAAAGGGTGACAATATTAAATACAATCTTAATGCCTTTTTAATGCTGAATTCTTTTTGTCAAACATTACCTTCAAAGAAAAACTCAGCATTGAAAATACATTAGGATTATAAGCAATATAAGTTTTTATTTTACATTGAATTTTCAGATTTTGAAAAATATTTTCTCTGCACCAAATGTCAAATAAACAAAATACTACAAAACAATAATACTGGCAATGTTTAGAAGTTCAGCATTTGGAACAGGTATATAGTAGAGTGATATACCTGTCAAAATATTTTACATTTATATTATGAAAAAGAATTGTATGGATTAAGATAGAAATTAGTAAGGTTATCTGAATTTTGCAGATGGTGTGAGGGTGTGGCAAATAAGGCTTTAGAATGAAAAAAATGATACAATAGCTATCAAAAAATGCTAAAAATAGAATCAAAGATAAATACCCAGATAGCATTCAATGCATTTTTT
>JAQFVV010003041.1:0-15369 GCA_028023455.1 Epiperipatus broadwayi | reverse complement strand
GCTGAAAGAGAAGAAGTCAAAATCTCTATCAGAAACTACCTATCTCCAGACCAATTGGGTTCAAGCTTGTGGCTCATCTCAGAGGTGCACTGGGACTCCAGAAACTAGATCCAAAATGCTAACTCAAAAGTCAGCACTTATAAAACACATTACTATCAATTTGAAAGATTGAACTTTTCAGACATGTAAATGTCTTCAAATCCAGCCTTACAAACCAGATAGCTATATGGGTCTGAATTTGGCTCAGTGTCACCATATAGTAATAGCCTTTGCAATATAGAATCACAAAAGCCTTCAAAGGTACACTTATAATAATTAATAAAACAAATCATAAATTTTGTAACTTGTTTTTAAGCTTGCATTTAAATGTTCACTACAGTTAGCATTTTGGATCTAGTTTCTGGAGTGCCAGTGCTCCACTGAGGTGAGCCACAAGTGAAACCAATTGGTCTGAAGATAGGGATTTTCTGATAGAGATTTTGAATTCTTTCTCTTTCAGCACTTATAAAATAAAACTTGATTATAGCTATTGGTAAGCTCCCTCTAGTGAACATTTAAATGCAAGTTTAAAAGCAAGTTGCAAAGTTTATGACTTGTTTTATTAATTATATATATATATATAAAATTTTAATCTCCACTTCAGATTTTTTAAGGCCTGAATTTTATATTACCTTCTCTGTAATTATATTTAACATTTCTAAATCTTTTTTTTTTAAATTGTTACTATTTTTATTATTTGTGTTTGAAATAGTATTATATGAATTGCTAAATGTCTACAAAAAAACAACATTATCAAACATTTTAAACACATTTGACTGTAATTAATATTTAAAAGTATTAGAAAAATATGAATGATGTTGAAATTTTTTTAAGAACATTTAACAATTATAAGTAGATAATTATAAGCAAAGTGCCATCTTGATAAATTTTCAGATGAACAATATAGTACTATATGTTTGATATTTATTATTTTAAATCCTACAAAACTTGATAAAAAGATTTGTAACCAACTTATCTGCATTTTCTTAGTTATGTAAAATTTTTGTTTCATTTATTATTCAAAATTTTGACTAAAATTATTTTATATTATAAAAATAAATTTAGATTGAATGAATATTATGAAGTTTAAGATAGTATTAATTCAATATTTATTTGTGATTACAACTAATTTTGTGTTCTTTATTCTTTTAAAGCTTCATATGAATTAAACAAGTACCAATTTATTTTCTTACTATTCTCATAGAGTGAATAAGTAGAATTTTAGCTAAGATTTAATCAACTATTAAAATAATTTTTTCTAGGTATAATTCCATGTAGCAGATTAAGAATGGATTTCAAAGATGTCTGTTAAACAAGAGAATATTGAAAATTGTTTAATGACTTGGATATTGATAAATTGACTGGTGTTTATCCTCCTCTCTTTGTTGATTCATTTGTTTGAACATTTCTAATAATTGGGCTAACATGGATGTATTTTTTATTGTCTGGGCACCTTTCATTGGTTGATCTTTTTTTCTGATCATGTTCTCCCTCCATCTTCTTCAATTTAGCTCTTGTCAGCATATATTTTTTATATTGTGGATTATTTTAATATTTAAAAAAACCATGTTAAGTTACTTTTACACACTGCAAATACAAATATTAACTTTTTAAATAATATCTTATAAAATAAGCTTAACATTAATCTCCCCTTCTATGCAATTTTTTACCTTACCAATATTAATTTTCACCCAAATCTGTCTAATTAAATTTTATCATCTTAATACCTGACTTTATTTGTCTCATTTAATTTATTTCCCTTGAGTTATTCTACAATTCTATCATGTTCATACATGTGTGACTGATTTCCTATACACTATTAATTCTATTATTTATTTTTATTTTACGTACATATGTATGTACAAAAACAATTTCATAAACAAATGATTTGTCAAAACTTTTCTAAGAGATCTGACCAGCTTTTGATATCAAAAGACAGCATAGTGACTTGCAATCCTGGGATAGATACAGAATCCAGATATTGAATTATAAATATGCAATGCAGCATGAACACCAGAAGGCTTATCTTAATTTAGACACTACAAGCTATATACAACCCAAAATAGAAATAATAATGCAAAAATCTTTGCAAATCCCTATTCCTTTGAGTCCTTAGGGTCTGGTAAATACAAAATTATGCTCCACTTCTTTTCTTGGAGACTTAAAGATTGGGAGTTATGGTAAAATATGTTAACTGACCATGTTAAATAACAGGGGATATCAAAACTTGAAGGTGGATTGGAGCAGTGCCTGAGATAGAATACTCCATGGAGTTGCATGAAAACATTGAATCGCTAAGCCAATGACAAAACCCTCCATCCATCACCAATAATGAAAGTACAGCTAAACAAACTCCAACAGTCAAAAACTCAATCCAATCTCCAAAAGCATACTTTGATTTTCAATTCAACTTTAAATATACATTAATGTCACTATTTTATAATTTATAAACAAATTATAACTTAATCATCATCTATACTCTTGTCACAATTCACAGAAATACATTTAGAAATTAATTCTTTATCAAAATACTTTTTATTTTCAGGTGTAATTTTTGAGGTTCAAGTTATGTAGCACTTTGTATACTGACTACAAGAACTTGATCATCATCATGCCCATAGTTGGGTTGCATGTGATAGATATTAGTATTTTAAAGTTTGCTACTATTAAATTATGTTTTATTATCACTTATCAAAAACTATATTATAAATAATTATAGTAACATAGTGTGTGTATCTGGATATATTTTTCATTGTCTAATTAGCAAAAATGTAATATAAAAAAATCTTAATAATTAAATTGCAATATTTTCATGCATTAAAGTGAATGCTTTTTATTGAGCAAAAAGTTTAAAATTGATAGAAACAAAAGAAAAAAAGATGTTTATTAACAGTACAGACTCAATGATAAGAGGAAATCCAAAACATTTCATTTATTACTTTTGGAACAAGTTATGAAATTAAAATTTTAAATGAAAATAAATAATCTATTTTAAATTAAAATTTGAAATATTTTATTTGCTGCAATAATGGTCTAAGGCAGCTTTTCTTAAACTGTGGGTCATGATCCCAAATGGGGTTGTGAAGCAAAAAGTTGGGGTCACAAAAATTTAATTCAGATATATAAATTTAAAGAAATATTAGTCACAATCCCTTCATTATCTTTAATTTATTATGTTTTCTGTACAGCACATTTATAAAATCGTAATGATGGCCAAGTTGAGCTGTAAATTATATTTACATATTGAAAAATAACACTAAATGCATCATAATAGTTCTGTCACATTGCAGTTTTAGCATATAAGTTATTTCAGAATAAAAATATATGCTGCAGTCGTGAGAATAAGGTCAGTGCCACTGTAATTATATAATGCATTTCCCATCAACTGTTTTACTTGACTCAGGTTAGTATTTATTTGAATAAATATTATGAAAGATGTTATTTTTCATAGATATAAAAATGCTTGTATACTTTTTTTCTACCTTTTTATTCAAAATTTATCATCCTATTAGTTATTATAAAAATTTATTTTTTATTTGAAACTTATTGTCATTTATTTATTAACAAGTAAAAACATATTCCTATTTTTTAAACTTAACAGGTAATTTATAATTGATTTATTGATATTTTTTAAATATTAAAAAAATAAAACACATGGGGATATTAAAAAATAGAACACAAGGGAGTAATTATGCTTAGTATAATTAAACAAAAAACATGGCTGCCACTTGGTGTCTCTGCTAACTAATAAGTACTGTTATTTTATTTATATTTTAGGATAAAAATACTTTTTACCCATGGATAAATGGTTGAACTTGAGTTCCAAAAATAATGATGCAGATGGCAATACTACACAGTCTCTTCAAGCAGGATCTCTTAATCAGAAAGAGGCATCTAAGATGCGAAAAAAAAAAAGATGAGACATTTCTCCAATTTGGCTTTATTTTCAACATCTGTGATGGTAATCAACAGCCTCTTTGTTTAATTTGCAATAATGTTTTGTCTATGGAGAGTATGAAACCATCAAAATTAAAAAGGCATTTTGAATCCAAGCATCCTTCATATGTCAATAAACCAAAAGAATATTTTGAATAACTTAAAACCTTCAGATAAAGAAAAACAATATTTTGAGAAATTTATAACTGCTAATGAAAAATATTTACTCACATCATATGAAGTTATTTGATTGTTAAAAATAAAAAGTCATACACCCTTGGAGAAGATCTTATATTACCTACTGCTATTAAAATGGTAGAAATATTTTGTGGAAGTAAATATGGTGATGAAATTTGGAAAATTCCTTTGTCAAATGACACTGTCATTACTAGAATTTCTGAAATTAGTAATAACCAATTTAAGCAACTTATTACTAGACTTAAAGAAATCCAAATATTTACAATTCAGTTGGACAAAACAACTGATATTTCAAAAATAGTTCAATTATTAGTATATGTTAGATACATTTATAAAGAAAACATTGAGGAAGAATTGTTATTTTATCATTCTTTGGAAGAACATACAAGAGAGAAAGACATATATAATAAAGTAGACAATTTTTTTTTAAACTGAAGATTTAGAATGGGAAAATTGCTCTGTAGTATGCACAGCTGGTGCAAGAGCAATGACTGATGAAAATATTGGTTTTAAATCATTGTTAAAGCTTCTGATAATAATCATGTAACTTTTACACACTATCTGATCCATCGAGATGCCCTTGCAGCAAAAAGTTAGCAATGGAATTGAATGATGTGCTTCAGGATGATGTCAAAATTATAAACTTTATTAAAAACCATGCCCTTAACAGCCATTTATTTTCAAATCTTTGTAAAGACATGAACTCTGAATACAAAATTTATTATTATATGCAGAAGTAAGACGAATGTCAAAAGGGTGAAGTTTAAGAAGATTATTGTTATTAAAAGAAGAAATTATTGTATTTTTAACTGAACAAAAATCAGATCTTGCTGCTCTTTTTCAAAATGACTTATAGCTATCAAAGCTGTGCTATTTGTCCAATATTTTTGAGAAGGTAAATGATCTTAACTCTCTTCAATGAAAAAATAGCAATATTTTTACTTCAAATAATAAAATTGAAGGTTTTATTAAAAATATCACCTTTTGGAAGAATAGGTTGGAAAATGATTCATTGGAAATGTTTTTGACTATTGACAATTTTATAATTGAAAAAAAATAATTGTAAAACTATAATTTCAAAAATTATTATAGATCACTTAAAAACCTAGAAACACAGATTAGAAAATACTTTATATCAAATTTACATTTCAATAATTTATCTTGGATTTAAATATTTTTTTTAATTGACATTAATGAGATTAATCACCTGCCATATAAAACCCAAGAGGAATTTGCTAAGCTATCGAGTAACTCAAACTTAAAACTTGACTTTCCACAAAAATCCTTGATTGAATTCTGGATTGGAGCTAGGACTGAATTTCCCACAATTCCTGAAAGCAGCATATACTTATGTGAAATGATTTTTTTAAGCTTTAATGTATATTAAATCCAATATCATTCAATGCTGAAAAATGTTGAAGATATTTTATGTCCAGCAGTATCAAATATTTCACCAAGATTTAATTTGTTATGCAGCAAAAACAAGTTCATCTGTCACATTAAAACATGATTTTCTTTCATTAATTTTTGTATACTTAAACAAATCCTAAAACTATTTATTTTGATATGCATATTGTTTACCAAAGAAATCAATTATTTATGGGAATATTTATTTCTTTATCTATTTTATATTTAATATCTGGAGTCGCAAAAAAATCTCGATGATAAAAAGGGGTCATAAATGAAAAAAGTTTAAAAAGCAGTGGTCTAAGATATTATTTTATAAACATCAGAGATGGTGTTTTGCATTTTTAAATCTTAAACAATGAATATTTTTCAAATTTTAGCTTCTTGTAAAAAACATTAAAATACAAAGTTATTGTATTTAATTAAATTTGTTTCATTTATTTAATAGATTAAAATGGGAAAGGGATATATGCATAGTAGATATACCCATATTTATTGTAATAAAAATTTAGCTTGACAATTTTATAAAGAATGGTAATGAGAGGGCTTAATTTTGATGGTTTTTACTAATTGTTTGATACTTTTAGAGACTTACCTAGATATTTTCTTTATAAAACCTGATAGAAGTGCCTGATGCAATCGTTTATCTGATTTAATAAAGTGATTGTAAAATTCATTTAATCTAAATAGCTTTTAAAATGCTGCATTTACATTCGGAAATAGTATGTGTAATTCTAGATATGGAATATAAAAACACTGTGTTGCACAATTTATAAAAGTTAGATCAACAATGACATTTTGATACATCTTTTCCTGAATATTTTATTATTACACAAATATTTAATGATGGTTTATAAAAGTAGTCTGCATAAGTTGCTGTAGAGCATCTATCAAATATAAATACTTGATTAAATCAAAAATTCATTTAAAGTTTATTTTCATAATTTAATAATTTCTCAAGTTTCACTTTTTTTGTATAATTCATTGCTTTATGAATTTCTTGAACCATATATACTGCTCTTGTTTTTTTGTTGTTGTTTTTTGGACCACATAGTGGTCTATTTATAATTTCTGACTTATAAGTAGATAGTTTTTTTTAATGAAATTTTAATTAATATCATAGAATTAATTTGCCATATAAAATAAAAAATTAAAATTTAATATAAAATATTTATAAAAATCTTAACTATTAGGAACTTTAGTGATCAAATCAAATGAAATAAAAATTTTATGTTTATCAAATTGTAATTCTTCCAGCAAAAACTTTCCAGTATAAACTGCTGTTTGACATTTATTTATCTTTATGTTGTATTGAAAACTGTAGAGTTTGTTTTGATATATATATATAAATAGACTTTTTTCTAATTATTGCATAAAAAATTTCATTTATAAGATCAATCCTTACATTTTAAAAGTATGTGAAAATATCTAATACACACACATTTATATATATATGTAATAAATACTTTAGTGATTAATATTGATGGGTGAGTACATGCAAACTTAGTGTTAATCAATAGTGCATATCTAAGATCAATTTTTTACATATATATATTAAAATAAAGAATTTTATATGGACTATATATATTAAAGATATATTACCCTGGTTCATCCATGCATGATTTACTAAATGATATACTATTTCTGCTAAGTTAACACTAGTCGTCAACTGGGTGAAGAATATTATGGTTGTAAAGATAGTGTGAGCATTGACATATAATAAGATTGAAAATTTCATCAGTGGAAAAAAAACAGGTATAGAAAATTTTAAAAATAAAATATTAAAAGTCAGAAATCATTCAGATTAATATAATTTTAAAAAAAAAATTCTTCCAAATAGAGAAGGTAGCGTATATATCATCACATTTATTGAGGAAATGATATTATTCAATAAAATAAGTCTGATTTAGGTAAAAAAAATCAAAATTAATTTTATTAATAGTAATAAAATTAGAGTAGTTGATTAGATTAACAAGCTGAGTAAATATTACATGGCAATTTAAGTAGCAGCAAATTATGTTCTGTGATATTTTGTGATTTTTATATTAATACTAATATTTCACTTATATTTTTATGAATAATAAAAAAAAGTTTTTCTGTAATTTAAAGTGATGTTGATATATTTTGAAATATTTGGGATAATCTTAAATTATGATTTTTAGTTATTGAAAAAAAAAAAAGAAATAGCATATAATTTATGAACTAAACCCCTTCTTATCTCTTGAAAATGAAATTTGTTTTAACGGTCCAAATTAGTCATCAAACTATGAATTGATTAAGTATTTGGAATCAAATCACTAAGATAATATGCACAAGTGTCTTTGAAAATATTTTTCAATTATAGTTAATGAAAATAATTTACACATATAAAAAAAACAATAGATAATAATAATGTGAGATATATCAAATATGAGTTTTAAATTGTGGCATAAACTGATTAGGAATTAACCAATCAATAGTATTCTGCTTTATGGTCAGGTCGAGCAGTCACATCTACATTTATTCATTTCTCTATACTGTTTTTCAATGTTAAACTCTTCAATTCTAAATAATTCTTTCCATTTTTTATATCAACCAGCAATACAATCTTTTCCATTCTTCTTGTTCTCTCACCATTTCCTCTAAAATCACTTTGTTAAACTATACTTTTAATATATGTCCAATCCATTTTTTTTTTTTATCTCTAATTTTACCAATCAATCTTCTTTTTTCGCCTTACTCTTTTCAAAACTTCTTTTGTTATTTTATTCATCAAGTTACTTTTTTATTCTTCTTCACAATCACATCTCAAAAAGCCTCCAATTTGCTTCTGATTTTTTATTACTCAGTGCCAATGTTTCACAATCATGCAATACTACACTCCACACATAGCATCTAATTATTTTTTTTTTAATTCTCTCTTTGGAGGTCCACAAAATATTTTTTCTCTTAGTAAATGTCTTTAACTTTGCCACTTTCACTTCTTCCATTCTCACTCAGCTAACTACCCAATTATCTAATCCCCCTTTACCTGCTGAACTATATTATCACGGTTCAACTTGCAGACTTTACATTCCTCTAACAATAAGCATGTGGTTTTCTCAATATTATTCTTAGTTTCATATTCCATACATCCTTCCCATTTATTCAACACCTTGCAAATACTATACCATTTATTATTTTACTTTAAACATTTGCTTTCCCTCAGTCTACATAATTATTTAGCATATCTTCTAAATAAATATTAAAAAGAACAGGTTACATCTGCACCCTTGCATAACTCTTCTTTTTGTATTCACTTCATCAGTATCATTATTATCCAACATAATTCTTATGCTTTACCTAGGATATATATTCCAAATCAATCTTCTCCCTTTTCAAAATACTTCTTTATTTTTTAAGATAATCATAAGTTTATTTCAGATTATTCTATGAAATAATTTTTTTCTATTTCATAATACATATACCAATTCCTTTATTTTCAATATATCTCTTTGCAGTTGTTCCAACAATACCCATAGCATCTCTTTGGCTTTTACTTATCTAAAAACAAAAGAATTCTTCTCCAATATAATATTCTATTTCCCATAAAATTTCTGAGTTATATTTCTCAATGAAACTTTTAGAAGACTAAGATAACAATCTTATTATTCCACATTTTTCACATTTAATAATTTCTTTCTTTTTAGCAATTGGCATCACTATAGACTTCAAAAACTTTTAAAGTTAAACTCCACTATTATATATGAAATTGCAAAGTCCAATTATTTCTTTTATAGTAAATTCTGTCATTTTTTAAAAAGTTCTATAGATATTGTATCAAATAGAACAACTTTATTATTCTTCATTTGTGCAATTAATTTTATTACTTCATTTGTAAATGAATTCATACCTTTATCATCTATTTCAATATTATCTCCATTTTCAAGTTGATAATTAATTGAATTATTTTTCTTTTCTTAAATAGACAAGGCAGATATTCTTTCAATTAATCTCTTTCCATTCTTATCCACTATTTCATTTGCTATCCACTTCCTTTTTCCCAAGTGATATTTCTAATTCTATCAAATATCAGATAATATCCTTTCTCCTACTGGAACATTTTCTATCTCTATACATTCTTGTTCCAATTATTTTTCTTTTAATAAATCTTTCTCTTCTTAAATTATTATAATTTTTATATGCATTTTGCCCTTCTTTACTATTACTGTTCTTCCATTTTTTCCAACATATCTTTCATTATCCAAGGTGGTTTAACTTTTTTAAACAAATAGTGCCTGTTTTATTTTTAATTTTTTAATGATCCTTCTTTAATACTCTAACAACACTTATCAGAACTATTTATATATTTGTCATCTTTATCCAATTTTTTTGTTTATACTTTCATACATTAAATCAAATTTTTCTTCTCCATTTCTCTCAATTTATCTAAGTCCCATATTACATAGATTTTTATCTCTTTTTATTCTTTTTAAACTAGCTTTAATTTTGCATAACCAAATCAGGATCCAGAGTTTACATCAATATCAGGCAAACGATGTGAACCCTTGGTAGTATTCTTGATCTATCATAAATCAATCTATATCAATTTAATAATGTTCTCACTCACATGGAGTTTTCCATGTATACAATCTTCTTATATGATTTTTAAAAATAGTGTTTGCTATCACAAACCACATTCTCCTTATAAAATTGTATAATCTGGCTACCTCTTTAATTTTTTTTCAATACTATAATTACAAACAATATTTCCTTCTCGACCTTTCCCAACAACAGCATTCTCATCACCCAATAGCAATATACTTGCATTTTTTCATAAATGTGTAATTTCTTCTACTTTTTATATTTCTCTTCAGTTTCAACATCATCATAACTAGTAATTGATATATAAACTTGTATGAGTATAAAATCCCTAAAACTTGCAGTTATTTTCATTATCATTAGTCTATGCTCAATATAATCTATACTATGTAAAAACAAATGCAGCAACTGAAATAACAAATAATTGTAAGTTTGCATTTTCTTTAAAAAATCATTGCACTTGGTTGAATATTGATCTTAGGGACAATTATATAGTCATCACTGAAAGCTGTAAAAAATATTAAAGAAATTAAGTTAGTACTTACAAACATTTTGTCTGTGTTGCTCCTAAGGTAAAGAATGAGTCAAAGAATTGATATATTTAGGTTGTATCATTGCTATTTCATAGAACTTTTCACATATATTTTTTTTATTATTATGTATATATATGAGATTAATAACAGCTTTTTATTATTAGTTTGATATGAGTCAGCTATCATATTAACCATTAATTTTATTGGACATGCTTATAATAAATTGTAGTAAGGCCAGATTATTTGACCATATTTAATTTGAATCTAATGATTGGAAAAGATCAAATATAAAATCCATGGAGAAATATTATCACTAGTATATAACAGAAGTAAACATTAATTTTCCCAGAAAATAAGACATTTTTGAACATATTGACAGAAAAATATAACATTAGAATTTTCTTTACAAAATTTAATTATTGGTGAATCTAGCAAAAAACGCAATTTAAATTAGAATATGTTAGAAATAAATTAATTGTGACAAGTATATTTGTTTATGGTTCAGTTTAAAGGGCATCACTACAAAAATATTTCAATTTATCAATTTTAATATATTTGGCATTATATTTCCATGCAAATTAATTTGTTACACACATATAAGAAAAGTGTTACAAACATAAAATGACTTCATAAAGATATACTAAGGTAATTCAATTACTAAATGCTTCTTTCATTTTTTTTAATAAAAATATCTCTGAAACTAAGGGCAATATTAAAGTCTATATTAAAAATTAATTTTTTAAAAATATTAACATATTATATAATGTTTTGATTTCTATTTAAAACTTTTGCAATAATCAAGTCTTTGGCAAATAACAATTGTTCATTGCCATTTCACTAAAAGCTCTAGTGTAGAATTTAAATCTGATATTCAAAAGAAAGCATTTATGTTTTGATAGCAAGTGTGTTTGCAATATGGTTTACTAAGCAGAAATTGTAGTTCATCCCCCCCCAAAGCAACATTTATGCAACAAGCATTTATAAACTTCATATTTTGTTCCTCTCCCTTGAAAATATTTCATGTTGATTCAATGGTACTCTATAGTTTTGATTATATTTTCAATCACAAAAGTTATTCTGATTTAGAAGTTTTATTGTATTTCAATGCTATAAAATAGATTTTAATGTTTTAAGTAAATCATATTTTTATAATTCAACAATTATATTAAGCTAGTTAGTAGAAATATAGATAGATTATAATGTTTATCTATAATAAAAATAAGCTAAATAAAAGCAAATTGAATAAATTCAAAAATATACCTAGAAGTTATTTAAATTAATACACATTTAATGCAGTAGATTCATCAATCTTTTGATTTAAATTCACCTTACACAAATCACTAAAAGGAATAGACATATGTCGTTTTTGAATCATTATAAATGCACCTGACTAAAATGTGGTACATACATATAAATTTTAGTTTTTTTCTTTTTAATTGTATTAGTAAAATTATTGTGCAAGAATGTTACTATCATCTTATAAGCAATACAGAGATTTTGATTGAATATTTTTTTTAGAATTTTAAGCTGCTATAATCACTATTATATTGAAAAAATTGTAGCACTTATTTAGCATTTGTAGTGTCCATATGGAAAACTCACAGTAATGCAAATGTTGTAATGATGTAATTTTAAATGCTAAGAAATCACCTCAAAGAAAATAGACTCATTATTGATAGTATTAATAAGCAATAAAACAATATTATTACTTAAATTAATATTTACAGATCAAATGTTAGTTCCTGGTTGCTTTTCAAATCAATAATGAATTCACTGATCTTTAATTACTCAAATTGTACCGAAAAACTACCATTTGAAGTAGAGTTTTTTTTGTAAATTTAAATGAAATTATACACTGAGTTTTCTTCTCTTCCTTCTTTCTAATTCCCAAACCAATTTTCAATTAGACTTTTTGACAAAAGTTTTTTTTATTACTTTTTCAAATGGTTTTTATTTTATTAATAATGTATGGAAAAATATTTAAAAGCTAAAAAAAATTACAGTTTATATATATATATTATTAAGAGTTTCAAAAGAACATTATTGATTATTATTTATAACAGCCCTACTGGAACTCTTGATTACCTCTTATTATTAATGTTAGCTTTATTTTGTTTTAGAGTATTATAATTTTAATATGTTGCATGAATAAATAATGATTGTTTATCTTGTTATTTTATTTTTTAAGTAAATATTACTATCATTTTAATTAAATCAATCATTATTATTATACCAATTGTTATTGTAGTTCTAAGTTGCATTAAATTTCATTGAGTTGCCAATAATTTGAAAGTGAACTTAAAATTGAATTTTATATAACAAATCCAGATAAAATATCCAGATGTCTACATATCTCAATGATCTACATTTATAATTGTTTTTATTACTTTATTAATAAATATTATACATTAAAAATATTTTTTAAAAAATAATTTACCAGTTTTTTCAAAATCAAATATGATAATTGATTATGCCCTTATAAAAAAATATTTAATAAGTTTTCCATAACTAAAGTAAAGGCATAAATGATTTTAAAAAAACCATCGAACTTTTTCCATTTTTTCTATCCACTCTATAAATGAATAGAATATGTTTATTCATACTTTTACATATATAATCATTGCAGTTCATTCAAACTATTTTTAATAATTTATTTCCAATTTAAATAAGGTTTATCGAACTAACGATTTAATTGAAAGTTAAAAATTGCTTAAAGATTTTTAAACTTTAAATCTTTGAATTTTGAAAATGTAATATTTAATATTAATACATTCAAAAAGTTATAATAAGCATTTAGATTAAAAGAAAATATAGTTATTTAATTTTTCAGAAGTTAAAATTGCTTCATTATTTAATTTATCATTTTAAATATTTTTATTATTCAAATTTTTAAGTTACTTGTATTTAAGTAGATACATATGATTGCCTATAGAATTTGCTTTTTATATCTCCTTACATTGTATTTAAATTCCTTAATGGAATAAGAATTATTTATGACCCAGTTTTAATATTAATAAATAAAACCCACAGACTTTAATTTCATTTTTAAAAAAAGTAATATATTTTATTAAAAATAAAAATAAAAACTATTCAATTTATAATATCTTTAATATCTAGCGCAGTGTATAGTGATGAAAGTCAAATATCATTAAAAATTTATTACTTTGGGGAGAGATTACTTATAAACTAAAGAAAAATTCAAAAATTAGTTCAAATACAAATCAAATTAGAGCGACATACATTATTTTTTAAACTATTGTATAAAAAACTAATGGAATGGAATAAAAACAACACTGTCTAAAAAGTTATGATTAAATTTAACAAAATAAAAATAAATACATTTAAAATTAAGATAGAATTGATTATATGTTTATATAAATATTCAATAAAAAGGTATATATATATTTTAAAATTATTTTTAAAAATGATAATTATCTATATATATATGCACTTGGAACGGTTTCCCCCCCCAAATTTTCCATATAATTGTTTAGAGTACAAAAAGGACTTTTAAAAATAATATATATTCATGGACATTAGTAATTCACTTCATAATCAAGAAATGAAACAAGATATTTTTAATAAATAATAATGGAATAATAAATATAAATATTATCAAAATAATACTATAATTTTTTCATTTATAATTAATTATATGTTTACTTTCTTGAGAGATCTCTTGACTTTCAAGTAATCAAATGACTGTTTGAGAACAATTATGTTTAAATAAATAACTGAACAAAAATTGTTTTATTCATATCTACGAATAGTTTAGCTCTGTGTTCAGCATTCTTTTACTCTAATACTTCCCTACTCTCCTCTAGTCGGGGCTAACTATTCGAATAAATCTATAATTTTGATAAATGGAGGCTAAACTGTGCACTGACACATTGTTTTTAGAATAGATAAAAATATTTAAAATAAACAAACTTAGGAATATTGACAATGAAGATTGAATTATTTTTAATCTAGATTAAACTTTTATTTGATTTTGTGTCACTGAAAAAATAAAAACCTTTCATAAAAAAATAAAATAATTTGAACTGAAAAAAAATAACTAATTTACAAGAAATATTTCAAATTTTCACATATACCTGCTTTTTTTTTAAGAATTAAAGCAACATTGTGGCTATCAACAAAGATGGTTAAAAATTTAAAATGAGCAAAAATCTTCAACTTTGGAACGGTAAGTGTATGGATACTTATTTCCTAAAGCAGTTTTATCCATTATCTTTTATTCCCCCTAATCATTAGAATTTTGTGCATCCAAGTATATTCACTTATTTTTATTATTGTTTGTAGAAATTAATTTATGGTAAACTAATGTATTAGAAATGGCTCTACTTTTATCACCAATTAAATAATTAAAAATAATTATTGATAAGTCTAAATTATATAAATTTCTTAAATAAAAATATGATTTTAATGCTGATAGAATAAATACAAGTGCAAGTACTACCAATAGCAATACTAACAATAAGGAAACAAAAATAAAAAAGTTAATAGATAATATTCTGATGATTACTAAGATTTCAGATTCACATGAATTAGTAAGAATGAATGCTAAGTTTCTCTCTGCATTTCATGTGGGAAAAAATGATTAATACTTCAATGACACCAAATAAATTGAAATAAAGTTTTACAACTAAATCCTCTATCCTTAGTCTAAAATAATAAAGATACTTTTTTTTATATA